>PEDP01000738.1:0-18378 GCA_002918395.1 Erysiphe pulchra | reverse complement strand
AGCATCATACATAGTAACTTGTTGAGAAATGGAAGTCATAGGGCGAAGAAGTCATTCTTTGATATCAAGAGTTCTGTTTGTAGATAAATAGAGAGGTTTTGTTCACACATCTTTTAGATCTTTACTTCAAGATCTTCTTGTATATAGATCTAGGTATAGTTTGAATAAAACGCTACTTACGACCCTTACAATACTATGGGGTAAGTGTAATGCTACTCATTTAACATTTTAAGTAGCTTCAAGACACAATGCAGAATAGACAATTTTCTTAGACTTAAAGAACTTATTAGGCTTCCTACAATAATCATAGTCGTAAATCAGAAAGCACTTGGCTTTAAAACTGTGTCAGTGTTTAATTACATGTTAGATTAAATAACATTTTCAATAACTACATCTATGACTCAGATTCCATTCGTAGATGTTACTACAATCGCTTTCAATTAACAGTTTGTCTCCCCAGCCATTAACATCTGTATAAGGGAGTAATAAACCGTGGGTTATGCAGGGGTGTTTTCACCACCCTATAATTATCTACCGCGCGAAATGTGATTAGGTCTGATGGTTTCGAATCAACCATTTTCTGTCTCGATTTGGTAGGTGCCCAGGCTATCCGGACTCTACTTGAGCAATATACCATTCTACCATCCAACCCTACCCATGTTATATGGGTATTAGTTTAACACATAGTCTGCTCGGTCCTACACAAGTTAGATATAAACAATGGTACGGACAGACAATCGAATGTAACTTCGTAGCTTTAGATAATAGTTTACACTTAAATGTTGTAGCTTTTATCTCGAAGCGATTAATAAGTTACCAAAGTAAGATACTTAAGTACTAGTAATTTCAACACCTCCTACGTTGCATTCATACGTTTATCGTTTAGCCAGAAATCTTCTCTTGGGATTCCTCTGTGGATTCTGGAATCTATTTTAATTTCAGACAACCATACAGTTCTGCACCAGCGTAGATAGATGGTAGCACATTAGCTGGAGTTGAGTGTTGATAGCACTGCCGGTATAATTCGTTATATTAAAAACTTAAACGCGATGTGGTAGTGGAGCTATTCTGGGATTCGCTTCTCGCGCCCCCGCTTTTGACGCGCTTTGGTACAGCGCGTCAAAATGTTCAACGATGATGCTATTACAGTGAACACCATGTAAACTCACGACTAAAGTATAATTGAATTAGTTCCGAAAAAATCTTGAAGCTCCATCGAGTCATCAGGTTAAAGGTGAAAAATAAATCACGTGTAGCTAGTCCCGCTAACTTTCGTGCGCGCTACGTTACTTTCTGTGTGCTGTACAAATGGACAACGGAATTTCTGCCAATTAGAAGAATATAGATCCTGCGCGATACCTTGGAAGGTGTTGGTAAAGTAATGTCGTCTCTGAAATCGCATGAATCTCAAGGATCCAATGACTTGTCAAATCCAGTTTCACCAAAAGACTCTAGAGATCCCTTAGTAAGATGGAACATGAAAACAGATCAAAATCAATCCCAAAATGTTAGCTCTGGAAGCTTTCAGTCTACAGAAACTGTGCGGCGACTTCCTGAGCCTGTATCATATGGTATGCATATACTTATGGAGAATATCTATTTTCTTTGTTCATTTTGAAGATACTAACCTCCTTGAAGGCTCTATCAACGAGCGACCGCAAACACCCAGTCAGTCTAAACAGGCACCAAGTGATTCATCACGAGGCAGTAATAGAAGAGCATCAAAAAACCCAGATACTGGACGACTAAAATCGCAGACCTCAACATTAAATCCATATTCTTCGAGTCGTGATCGGGTTGGGCAAAAATCTAAAAAACCGTCGATAAGTCGCAAGACATCATTAAATACACGAACACCATACAGAGGACAAGAATTTTCAGTTGATGACGATGTCAGTGAAGTAGGAAACTATATAACTAAAGGCAGTAGGAGACAGTCGTCTACTCTGCGAAGGCGTATGACCGCACACCAGGTGCCAACACTTGCTAGATTAGACTCTAGTGACGAAGGAATTGCTGAGACCAAAAGAAGACATTGTTCAAACACAACGGGTGTATATTCAGAAGGTGTAGAGGTAGATCAAATATTTCAGGACGAAGAGGAAAGAGACAGCGAAGATAAGGAGGAAGAGACAACCGATCCGGATGAAATGGATAATGAAGATACTGACAGTATAAGTGACACTGAAAGCTTTACTCTGAAAGATCGGCAACAAGCAATTAATGAGACTCACCCGTTTGGAATCAGAATTTGGAAACCTGCTTTGTACAAGAAAGATCGATCAGTACAAAAAGATGCCGAGGGGGATATCCACTCTTCTCCAGGTGGTCTCGTTAGTAAGTGGCTTTTATTCTTCAACGTACTATGGACTGTATGGTTTGGATGGTGGCTTGCACTAGTTACATTAATTGGAGCGATGGTATGCTTCATATTTGGTGCAGCACCTAGTGCGTTGCGGTACGGCCGAGTTCTATGGGGATTGTCAGGTTATTTGTTCTATCCCTTTGGAAAATTTGTACGACTAGAGCAGGATGAAGCATATGCACACGAAGATGAGGGAGAAGGACGCAGTATTACTGAATATGAACAGTGGCAAAATGGTGATCTTGAAGATGGTCGACTATTTTTTGGACCACAAGGTAACCGCTCAATAGTAGGCCGCTCGAGGCAGAGTGTCAATTCAGCGGCAAGTGAAACTGATAGTCTTCTTGGTAGAAGTAGACGTAACTTACAAGTGAACGATTCTGATCGACCGTCAAAGAGACGACCTTTCGGTCGAGGGCAGTGGAATACAGGACGGGTAATCTTCTTTTTATTTTTTTACGGGCTTATCACACCGCTTTTAATTATTGTGTCAGGTATTTGCTGGTTTCTGGTCTTCTGGATTCCTATGGGGAAAGTCGCATTACTACTACTATATCACCTGCGGCGACACCCTCTCGCGTTGACATTCCAACCTGACTCCGCATACTCTCGCGGGACAATTCCAAACTCGTCAATACTTGTATGTAGTTACAGGGCAGTTGGATTGAAATACTGGAAGTATACTATTGATGGTACTAATATATTTCTCATAAATTTGATGGGAGTTGTATTGTTTGTCATATTCGACTATTTCATACTAGTTGAAGTCTTGGGACTCACAGATCTTTTTATAACGCATCCAGCATTTTTATTTATAGCTGCATTGCTCTCTGTTATTCCTTTGGCATACTTCATTGGACAGGCTGTGGCCTCTATCTCAGCACAATCTTCCATGGGAATTGGAGCAGCCATAAATGCACTTTTCTCTACCCTGGTCGAGGTTTTCCTCTATTGTGTTGCTTTGAATCAAGGTAAAGGAAAATTAGTTGAAGGAAGTGTTATAGGAAGCATATTTGCAGGTGTTCTTTTTCTCCCAGGTCTTTCTATGTGTTTTGGTGCAATTAAGCGCAAGACACAGCGATTTAATGCCAAATCTGCGAGTGCGACGTCAACGATGCTTTTATTCGCAGTGGTTGCAGCCTTTGGACCAACATTATTTTATCAAATCTATGGAACAGTAAGGTTCTTCTAATCTCACAAATTTTGTGTAAAAAATTAATAAACTATTAGCATGAACTTAACTGCACAAACTGTACCGAAACAGACAGCCCAAAGGTCAATCGTGACTGTCGCCGATGTTATTATTCTCAAACACCATCTTTAGATGACCGATTTTTCATTGAGGTTGTTCGACCCTATACATGGTTTGCAGCTGCACTTCTCTTTCTATCATATATAATCGGTTTATGGTTTACGCTACGAACTCACGCATCGGTTATCTGGAATGATGCTGATGAAAAAAAAGTTCAAGATGTACTACACCATCTTACAGGTCATCATCATCTTTCAGGACACCATATTTTCGGCAGTGGCATTCATGAAAATACTTTACGCGTTGGGGCTGATACAATCAAAGAAAATCCCGAAGCTCATGGCCAGAGACGAACATCAGGCCAATCTTTTAAAAAACCAGGCAGTGAACTTAACAATGAAGTTTTTCTAAATGTCTCAGTAGACGAACACAGAGTTCCAAAATTGAATTTACAAGTAGTACATCAGCCTCCCCCAAAGAATCTCAACGAAGAAAGCTCAAAATCAGAGACACAGAATCGTAATACCTCAGAAGTACGAAAGTCTGTAACAATTAATGAAGTTGATGATTCGGTAGTAAGAGCAACGACTTCGGAATTCCCTTCATCCGGTGGAGGTAATGTAAAGCTAGTAGCTGATAAAATCCTCGCTCAAAAGGCTAGAAACAGCTCTCATAGTCCGCAAAACCAACCAGCTCTTATAAAATCGCTTCGATCTGGTACCTTGCATGAAACTGAGGAAATAGCTGCGCCTGAAACTCATTCAGGTGGTCATGATGCCCCCAATTGGAGTCGGAAAAAGAGTTCTATTGTTTTATGCTTTGCAACCATACTCTATGCACTAATTGCTGAAGTTTTAGTTGGTACTGTTGATGTTGTACTGAAGAATGTATCAATTAGTGAGAAGTTTCTTGGAGTAACGTTATTTGCGCTTGTTCCGAACACCACTGAGTTTCTTGTAAGTATTTCAAAAACTATCTTTGTTGTCCTAAAATTATAAAGATTTAATTAACAATAATTAGAATGCTATCTCTTTCGCTATGAATGGAAATATTGCTCTCTCGATGGAGATTGGATCTGCATACGTTTTGCAAGTCTGTCTTCTCCAAATACCTGCACTTGTCCTTTATAGTGCAATATATGGCCAGTATCTTGTAAATACTGGTTCTTTGAGTCATACTTTTAGTCTCATCTTTCCACAATGGGATATGATTACTCTGACCCTATGCGTCTTTCTCTTAAGCTATGTATATGGTGAGGGGAAATCCAATTATTTCAAAGGTAGCATTCTCCTCCTCAGCTACCTCGTCATCATTATTGGATTCTGGCTTGCTGGTATGGCTGACTTAAAGCCCATAATTGAAACACGACTCGATATTATTGATACTCAAACCTCTAAAAATTTATTATGGTCACAGTAAGTGACTAAAACTTCTACCAAATGATCTCACTCAGTGAAAAAAAGGGGGTAACATTAATGAGAATGAAAAAAATATATATAAATTTATTTTTCACGAGCGTGCTTGTCTTCTAGAATTAGATAATAGGCATTAATTATTGTATAAACTCAATGCTTTAATAATATTAATCTATCTACAGTTTTTTCACTTCCTCTCCCATTGCCCTTCTCCCCTCAAGTTTCCTAGTTGAGGTAAGGAGTAAATAAATCAGAGATGTTTTGTCCAACCCTACTTACCTGTGGGCAAGATTAAAAGAGAGCTACTATACGTAAAATATTGACCCCCTCTCCTTTCTCTAAATATAGGCACAGCTGACCTTTCCAGATGATGTCTACAATTTGCTCTGCTTTGCTTACATTCAAAATACACATATCGTTTGACTAAGCTAATATGCAAATATCACGGGATCTCTTGTTACCTTCATGGAAGTAACTAGAGATTCCAGCGGTTGTTTGGAGTCCTTAGATTAGTAGATATCATAGATCCACGTGTTACTTCGTCTTATGCTTAACCATTGAATGGATGTATTGGTATGAGATCCGAGTACATTTTCAAATGAGACCTTCGCACAGTGCCTAAGCGAGTCACAGATTTACCAAATGATCGGCACGGTAATTACACTTTCGTTTAACTAGTTGATATCGCTGATCTTCATCTACTCTAACAATTTATTGCCAATAACCTGTCAAAAGTCTCATACATCTACGACAGAACTTATTATGTTTAGGTTGACTCATAGAGCACGTTCAACAACGTCTGTCATTAGGATTTTGTTATTTACCAAGTAACAAGAGTAATGTATATAGCCTCAGGTGTACTCTCACATAGATTTCTTTTAGCATAGTTGTTTAATCAAGTGATATTCACGCAACACACACACCAAACAGTGAGACTTACCTTGCTTGAAAATCATTCCCCCTATTAATTAATGGATAATCTGATGAGCCAAAAGCCTAAATAGCCTAGTCTCTTTTAAATTGGTGAACAAGTTTGGAATGGTTCATACTCTGCTTATTCAATTAAAGTTCTTGGGAGCTTTATTTTCTTTCGGTATCCAATTAAGCGCTCCTCTCAATCACAGTAGTATCCCTTCTATTCTTTTTAAGCTCTTTCTTTCTTTTCCGTCACTATCTGATACTGAAAAAAAGACAGCTGCATGAGCAAGCGAACATTTCCACAAATAAAGAAAGACAGAGAAAGCCGCTCCGAGAATATTTTCCATCAATAGCTTATCTTATATATTTTAGGTTTTAAACTCAAATAGGCATCTATCTATCCCTTGTATCAATACGGATTTTATGACAGAGCTCAATAAGCAAAGAAAATCTATTCGCCCACTCCTCCAAAGTTTTTGCTCATGCAAGATGTCGTAATCTAGTAAAGTGTCACCTTGCTGACGAAACGCGCACGCTATGGATTTGCTAATCTATCATCTTATCTAGGTTCGTCGGGGAATTATGAACGTAGGGTACTGACGTCATTACCCTGGACCCCACTTACGTCGCCCCATCAACATTGTAGTTTAACGATCAACAACAATAATAAGTCGCTCGCTTCTCTGGCAGGTTTTCTTATGGATGTCTCGAATGAAATAATCGCTAAGATCAAATGAGATTAATAAAATTAGTAAATGTGTCATAAATTATCGTTGGCATGGAGATGAACTTGACTTCTAAGAAAATACATTCATATCACACCACTTTTAAAAATTAAATAAAGCCACAAACATAAAAAGACAGATTAACAGTTTTACTGCCCATTATTTACAATATTCTACCCTTCTAACTATCACTGATACGAATCAAGCACTTGATAAATTTAAATTTCATAATAGAGAAAATGGAATACTTAACTGCAGCAAGTGATAGGTCTGATGGTATTTTTGAAGATCAGGAGCTTGAAGAGATTGATACTCAGATAGATATCAATGATATCAATGAGTTTCTTTGTGAAGAAGAATTTGATCAAGCCGCATCAAATCTCCAAGAATCTAATAAATCAGCGAACGAGAATGACGATAAATACAATAATCTCAATTCTATTCTAAGCCCTTCAGTTTCCCAGTACCAGTCATATCGGGGAGCCGAGCTTGCACTGCAAGAATTCGGCAGAAAAAACGGGTTTGATATCATTCGCGGTGGAGGAGGAGATAAGAATGGACACGGAGTTATGTATAAGAGGTGATTAATATGTGCAAAGGGCGTAAGAAGACGCTTAGGAAAGAGCAGTAGTATTCGCCCTTCAAAGCATCCTAACCGTGGTAGTAAGGTTCGTCTGATTTCCCTTAATTATACACTTGTTATTAAATAGCACTAATTTCGACAAGATTACTGGATGTAAATGAGCAATTACTATCGTAGCAAGCAATATTCAAAACCCAGATCAAGGAGAGTGGTGTACCAGACTCGGCCAAAAGCCAGAGCACAATGATGGAAGTGTACATGCTTCTGGCCTTGCCAACCATCGAAGAAGAGCTCGAAATGATCAAGTACAAAATTTTCTCAAGAACTCATTGATTGCTGACGTAGATCCAAAGAGAGCGCGCATAATGGCTTCTCAGCAATCTGCAATGGACACAGATGGCCAAAATATGTTCATAATGCGCGACATTTACAACGAAAGTGCACGATTGCGGCAAAATGATGTCATGTAAAAGCTACCAATAGATCTGGCAATGCTGATACGAGATAAAGATTTCTTCTCCCGATATGAAATTAATGATGAGACCAAAGCGATAACAATGCTTTTCTTCGCTCATAAAGGTTTAATTCAAATTTGCAAAAAGAACCACCAAGTTCTCGTGATAGATACAACATAGTAGTACGGTCTACCGTTATTTACTATGGTATTGGTGACACGGATGCGTAGAACCATTCAACTTGCCCATTGCTTCATTGAATGGGAAGAGGAACCCAACTTTGATTAAGCATTAGAAGCACTCCGGCGACTTTTGTTGGTGTTGTAATGTTCTACTTTACACCAATCGGTTGTTAGCATTAGTGAGTAGAATTAAAAGGAACTTAACAGAATCTTCCATATCACGTGAGTATAATTTCTGGTATCATATATATCATTTGAAGATGTACAAAGGAGAAAGAGAAAAACATACAGATAAAGAGACAAGAAATCACACTGTTTTTAGATATAAGACTAATTAGAAAATCAATTAATTTAATTTAAATTTCTCATCTTAAAATATTCTCCTCATCTTAGTATCAGGTAATAAGGCCTGATAACTTTACAATGAAAATAGCATTTCACATCCTATTGCAATATTCCATGATCGAGACTGAGCATGTATAAATTCTTTTTCCACAGTCTTTCCAAATATTCCTACAATCGTATGCTCGTGGCATGTGAAGGTAAACGTGAATACGTGGGTTATGATAGCCTTTGGTTTTGAAGAAGATGAAGGCACCAGGAAACCTCGAGCTACTGAGACAGGTGAGATAGCGTTGGGTTTCTTCAACTCAGTATTAAATGCTAGCACCGAAGAGCAATATAAAAATGCTCACAAAAAGCTTGAAGAACAAGCAGAACGGCAAAGGTTTGTTCAGTACCTGGACAGAGAATGGTCCAATAAACATAAAGAACTACGCGTAAAAGTGTGGACAAACAAAATAAGGCAGTATGGTTTTGGTTTAACTTCGCCTGGCGAGTCAGCACACGCTGGCTTAAAGACTTGGTTGTAGAGTGGGCGCTCCAACATTCTCACTTTTCTGAATAAGTTAGGACCATTTTACGACCATCATATTCAGAGACATAAGCAGATCTTGTTCTGGCACAAAATCAAGTCCCGGTCATGTTTTCTCTGGGAGCTGACTATCGGTTATATTTAGAATTAAGAAGAGTTCTAACGACACAATCTCTTATCCTCCTAAGAGAACAAACAGAAAGAAAAATGCCAGGCCGAACTTAAAAAAAGATCAGAGCAAAATGGCTATAAAATGCCAATATTTACCGGTGTAATTAATGAGCTTACTTTGTAGCCATCAGTTAGAAAAGTATCCAACCTAGCACAGGCAAAACAATTAATCTACTTTGCAGCCATTAGCTAACTGAGACAGGCACCTATGTTCTAACTGTTCAAAAGGAAGTATTTGACGACTGGCATATAATACCATCTAGAACAAGAGTAGCGAATGATATAAGAGAGCAGATACAAGAGCCGCAAATACTTCACGTTAGACTAGCTAGATCAAGGCCTTTAGCCAGCTCTCATACTCGTAAAACTGGGCTATTTGGCACAGGCAGAGAAGCTACTAGGCCAGAGCTTCTTACAGAAAGCTTAGAAACAAGTGGAAGTCTAGTATCTCAACTCTCTGTTATGAAACTTTCGTTATTGACTTCAGGGGTAAAATAATATAAACTTTGGTAAATTACTTGCCACCCGTGCTGATATTGTAACGCAAGAATATTCCGAGAAGTCGGACTGTCGTGATCTGAATGTAAAGTTTCTGTCTGTCTTAGCATTTCAGTATTCAGATATACTCTCTCGATTATCTTATAAGGCCATTCAGGCATTGTGTGGTTTTATTGGCACAAGTGTTGTACTTAGCACCTATAGTGCACTCGGTGTGTGTTGAGATAATGAGCTAGCTTACTTGGGGCATGATAGATACTACCTTTGTAGTATAAATGTTAGGGTGAATAAAATGTCTAATAGAAAGAATATGTATTAAGCTACATGATTATTATGTGTCGGATCTATTAAATCACATGACCAACTATAAACCTAATATCACATGATAAGGCGTTCGCGTCACTTGCTTATGTAATGATTATATATCCTATGTAAATAGACTTCATGTAGTAACGAAAAAAACAACAATAAATATATCCTTAACATACCGGTAACTGGACCGACATAATGCTTTCTGTAGAGTAACTTGTCTCCTCCTCGACCCTTTCCGAGTGCCTCAAGAGGAATATTTATACACTCATCTTACCCCTTGTCAGTGACCATATGTCTCCAACATGCTCTATCCTATGACTATCTATTACATAATACAACTAGATTAGTTTAGGATACTATTGGTTTAGACTCAAGCTAAATCTTATTGTGTTACGGGTAGGTAGTATCCCGATCATTCACTGTGTGCATGAGTGATTGCATAACTGAACTGCCTCTATACATCGGATAGAATTCCGTCCAATCATAACTTGCTCGACTGACTCCAACTATGAGTAGGACCTGGACCAATCACAACAGTGAAAACACTATGATAGCAATTCTTTTCTCTAAGATGTCAAGTTGTCTTGAATTTGCTCCATATTTCACCATTGATCACAACCGACAAGTATGAATATGCCCCAAAATTCTCTCACGGAGTAGTTGAATTATGTTTTGTATTTATTCTGCATACACAATGAATACACACTAGCGATCAGCCAAGGAAGACGCATGCAGTTAAAAATTTCGGTACAGGGAAACATGAGTAAGTTTTGGGTGAGGGCTCGTCGTCGCGAAATCAATTTGTGCTGTTGAATTAGGGACTTTTGTATTTAATAACTCAACTGGAATAAGAGCTAATTAATTAAAAATTAAAAACTTTCAAGGATCTGCATGTATCACTCATTTGTTGAAGTGATTGGATAGCAGGTAAGTATTTCTTTATTTTACGAATACATCTCGTATTGCACATAACTTAAATAGCCTCCATCAATTCTCGCAGTGACTTTCGGGGAAATCTATTCAAATATATACACATATGTTCAAGGAGTGCAAGCAAACTATTAAACATTTATTTAGGTTGCTGTGTCTATCTACTCCGTAGAAGCCTGAGTCATGTTGATGAAGCTGCTCATCACTGAGTGATGGGCAATTATAGATGCTACGCGCCGTCATCTAAAATATCATTTAAATCTTCGACTTTTTAAAAACATTGTTTAGTTGTAACGCGAAATGTACGACTCCTTGTATTGTTGCACGCCGAATCTTTATTATCTTTCAACAGCGAATCAGTAAGAACTAAAAACGACAACAATTCTCATGTTTATGGACTGTTGTACCTCTGCAAACGACTTAGATTATTTAACTGCAAAAATGAGAAACCAATTAAAGTGTTGTGCCGATTTAGCTAACCACGCTGGATTGAGCAGCAGTAGAAGAAGTAGAGCACATGGAAAACCCTCTAGTTGGATGAATGATTGGTTAATTATTGTTTAAAAAATGGAAAAAATAAGTGCTCATGCCACTCAATTACTTTGCAGTGACAGTTTTACTGCAGGCCCTAACGAAAATCAGAGAGTGTAACCATTCGGTAATGTAAGACGGCTACCGGCTTATCGACAGGAATGCCAGGCCAGCGGCTAATGCCAGTGATTTTTTAAGTTCATTTACACTTCACTACATCTGATGATCCAGTGACCATTAATCTTCAGTGTTTAATTTATGCTGGTTGAAGGACAGAAAGACTTGGATTCTATTCAGTGTTAGTCAAGTGACATGGCTGCTGTGATCAAGAATGAATTTTGTGATAACTTGCTCGACGCGAAAGGTTTACATGATTGAATCAATTTACCTTTATCTTGGACTACCTTTTTTTCACCCTTTCAGAACGCGTCCTGGCAGAAGTCTATGATGCCTTTTTTATGAAAAGACAAACAGAATTACCTAGTCAACTTTTTAAAATTCATGTCATTATTCAATTCCATCTTCTCTTTTTCTGTCAGCCGTTTTCTACGAATTTTTAGGTAAAACTGTTCGAACTTGCCGGAATCGGAAATTTCACAACTATATCTTAATATCCAATAAAGAAAACATTAATTTGCGAGTACCAATAGCCATGTTGCTGAAAACAAGTAACTAAGAAATTATTACTGAGAATTTCACTTCTACGAAAAGGCTTAAACTCCCCATTATTTCGTGGTCGTACAGAGCTACATTACAGTATTTTTTCCGGAATTTGATCACAGCATACTTCATATGATCCAAATGGGCTTCTTTAATTGGAATTACAACTGAAATTTTACAATCTTTTGAGACTTGGCAACCTTAGTTAATGAAGACAATGAATAGGTCAAAATCTATAACTATTGAGACACTTTACCCAACAAAAGGTTTGGCTCAAGATAATACTAAATTCCAGCTTAACGACGAATTTGTGCCACCAATTATATATGAATGTTCTTCTGAATATCAATCGCAATTAAGTCATCTTGGAAGCTCAGATAAATCAAAAAAATTGGAGCGAAAGTCAGTTATATCGTATTATGGTGAATCTAAGTGACAATTTGAACTAACCTTTAGAAGTGAAGTTTTAGTTCCGAATGATTTCACTCATCAGTTGAAACACCATGCAACTCCCATCCACTTGCAACGTAGAACTTCTATTCACTGCTGGAAAGAAGAAGAAAAAAAATCCAAGGATCAACCAATACTTATAGGAATATCTATACCTGTTAAGCGTACCGACCAAGAAACCTCGAGTCCTCAAACAGCATTATCATCATCAGGTGAATATGTCGTGTGATAAATCTGCATAGGATGTTAATAAATCATCTAGTTGAATCACCAGTAATGAACTCTAAAAATAATGCTCATTATAGATATCCCCGAATCCAAAATGGTGATATTGGCAATTCCAAAAGTAATATTCAGGATCGCGAGACAAGCAAATTACATCAAGTAGAGGAAAGATCAAAAATTTCCCAAAAATTTTCTTTATCCAATTCAAGTGACTCATCAGTTTGGATTGATGATTTTTTATCTGGCTCAACAAGATCCAGAACAGCCTCTTTCTGCACAACATTTGAAGAGGATGAGTCCCCTATCCTCTCCAGAATTCCAGGATCTATAGAATCCTCAAGAAACTTAGTTAATCAACAGTTAAGAGTTGACACCATAGCTGCGCAAAGGTGTTCGAGGGGCTGGTGGAATTATATAATATCGCCGTTTCTTTCGACTTCTACTTCGCTTCCTTCAAGTGGCCAAGAATCTGAAGAAAGATTTTATTCTGATCTGGCAATGAGAAATCATGAGAAACTAGCTGAAATCAAAAGAGAAAATCAAAACCAGAAATTTAAACTTACACCTAGTTCGAAAAGCTTGGAGAATAATAACTCGCATCTAGAATTGTATTTAAAAAATACTGAGTTAAAAAGTGTTACAACCAATACTCCCCTGATCAAAAGAGCAATGTCAGGCTTATGCACTACTCCTATCGAAGCTTCAATTCATGCATCCTCAGAATTAGACCTCAGCTGTACAAGGACTCATATCAACTGTGATTCTGAGAAGTCCTCAAATCAAGTGAGAAAAAAACCTTCATGTCAGTCAGAATATTCGGATAATATTACTGAGATGAGTCTTCATTTAAATATGCCACAAAATCGATCCGAAGAAAGGAATGTTACGGTTTTTCGTAAATTACCAAATAAAGCAAATTTATCAGGAGGAATCTTTCAGAAGTCCAGAAATCGTTTATCTCCTGCACTTTATGTGCCACCTATAAATGTACTCCCTTCTCGAAAAAAATCATCCTCTTCTAGAAAATATTCTCAATCTCCGATAACACAGAAATCAAGTTCCTTTAAAAATAAAAATCTTAACTTACAGACATCAACAATGTCATCAAGATCTGGCATACTTATTTCAGAGGTCATACCGCCTAGACGAGATGCCATAAATCATACTTCTTACCACCTTGAAATGCCAGCAGTATCAAATGGAGGTAATTATCCTGAAAAATATCTTAAGGATATAACATCAGACAAAGAAAAATTTTCACAAAGTGACTGTAATCATCATTCCTCAAGATATGCCGGATTCCGAGGCATTCCAGTCATTAAATCTTGTTTCCATGATAAAGCTGTGATTCAAAAGCGGCGAAAGCGGCAAAAGCAGTACTTCATACTGGCGCTTTTTATTCTTTTTATGATTATCACAACTTTATTGGTAACGATGACACATGTGAGGCCGAAAAGAAGTAACATACAGTCACAATGGCTTAACCTCACAGAATTTCCGCCGATCTTTCTTGGATCTTCAACTGTCATTTCTCCAATTCTAATAAGGGAAAGTTCGGCTTGTGTGACACCTGCAACTCAGTGGAGTTGTTATTTACCAAAAGAACTTCAGTCTTCTATAAAAAATATCCCTACAACTCAGCCAAACTTTTTCATAAAAATCGACTGGGATAATAGTACTGAAGCTAATACAACTTTTTTGAGTTCTAGTAGCAACCGGACCAATTACAGCCAGAATTATACGCATAAAGTTGCAGTTAGGCAGCTTACACGGAATTTCAAGCCAGATCCAGCTCCCCCTTTAACTGCTGAACAATGGTTTTTAGGCAGTACTACTGACGGAATAGTTTCAGCGGATAAAGCTGGGGAATCTACCCCTTTTTATATATCCTTTACTGAATCGGCGAGGCCTGCTATAGAAAAATACAAAGTATCCTTTACCAAAAATCAGTTTCCAAATGTTTCTTCTATCATTCCACCACCCAATCTTGGGCCTGACGGAAAAGCAGCACTGGCAAACTTACTGCCTTATGTAACTAATCAACCTATAAAACTATACGATCGAGGCCTCCCAACGGAACATTTTGGTTTCTATAATTATTTTGATCGTTCCATATTTCTTAAATCAATTTTTCTCAATGTTAATGATGTCAGCAGTAGTCTGACTCCAGAAGACTTAAATGGTGGTGCAGCAAGGACTGAAGCATCTCACCGATGTACATGGTCTCAAACGCGTTTCCTAGTCCAGATATGGACCCGCAAGAATTCTAAAAGTAGAGTTAACCACAAATGTAATCAAGACAAAGTCTCAGATATCGATATAGCACTACAACAGCCGGGTAGCTTTCCATATCCTATAACAATCACTCTAGATCGGCATGGTGGCGATCCAGTAACAAAAACACTGTACTGTTATAAATTAAATAGTGTAGGAGGCCTTGATGCGAATTCAGGACATATTAATATAGAATTTAGAGGATCTGGTGGAGTGCTCGTAAACCCAACACCCACTATATTTACAAATATTTCTGATTCGAATATGGGTGGTTACGATGGAGGAAATTCGGGGTGCCTATGTCAGTGGAGTAATTTTCAGGAAAATATAGTCGAGTAACTAGGTAGCTAGCTAATCTTATCAATAAATCTCAATCATATATCTTTGATTTTTCAATTTTGATGGCTTTCTGAGAATAGAATAAATTTAGTAGATACTTTTTTAGATACCCCGACCTCTCTTACAGAATTACAAAATGGCTTTTGATGTAAGAATATCTAAACGGAGAACATCTCTAAGCAGTGAAAAAAAACTTCAATAACATCTAACATCTAGAACCTTCTCTCTATAAAAGTCTCTAGTATTCGCTTAACTCGATAGCAAAAATCTACTCTTGATAATAAAATTTTAGCTCAAGATCCGAAATATAGCCGCATAGTCTGAAAAGGAAAGGTACATTTCTACGGTTCTCTTCTGCAGCGTTTACTATCTTGTAGATTTTTACTCCTACTGTTTATAGGCTCGCCCACCCCCTGTCACTTATATAGGTTTTCTTTTTTTCGTCTTAAATTTCTTGTCCTCAAGATTATACTTACTACTAAAGGCCCTGGAAGAGTTATTGTATAGGATTGTTGGTCGGTTCTCGTCCGAATCAGTTGAAGGAAAGGCTGGCTTCATTAATATCTAACGCATAAAATTTAAGCATAGAAAAATTGAATTTTACAAGGCAGATGAAAGATTTGAGTGCAATTAAGTGCATCCAGCTGTAGATAAGAAATAAGCACGGCAAGTACCTGTCTTGGTTGGAAAACAAAATTACGTGATCAGCATATAAATATTTAGAAGTTGTTTCTCTAGCAACGCAAATTCCTGCATTCAAATGCAAATCCACATTGATCTGCCAAGGAAAATAACAAATATTTTTTTCGAGGGAAATTAGTGATTTTCCTCTAAAAATATAGTTCGGAGGAGAGATCACACGGTGAAAGAAGTTAAAATTCCCCGTGTCCAAAGCCAAACATTATGCTTGATACTTTAGGTCTTGTGTACTAGTATGGAGGAAACACAAGCTTCGTAACTAATATTTGGGTTTTTTATTAAATGGGATCTACTGTTAAACGATTTTATGGAAATTGGTCTTCTTTCTCAAAAGATAGATAATTGCAGTAAGTAGAAATTATCGTTGTTCACACCGAATAGTCCATCGACTAAACACTCGAAAACCCAAACAAAATCTCAACACTCTCTCTTGGTCTTGATCAACTAAATCTCTAACTAAACATAATTTAGGAATTCCCATGTGATTCCTCAAGCCGAGGCAGTGTCTTGTTACATGTTCTCACCACCAAAAAGCAGAAAACGGAGGCATGACGAAGAGGGATCATTCCAAGTGATACTAGAAATTGGGTACATATTCCGTCCATACAGCGGTTTCAGGAACGAATTTGACATAATCAAAATGCAGCTCTAGAAAAACTCCATTTCCTATCCCTTCAACATTATCGTGCTTCTCCGAAACCCCAGAAACCACAGGCTTTCAGTATTATGGATTAGAAGCTTTAAATTCAGAAACAGAAGAAGTGCTTGGATCCGATCGAAGGTTGTCACCAGCAAAGACTATGAAACTATCTCATTCGCGTGAACCATACACTAAAAAGCAATGTTTTACATATCTCTCAAAGGATTTAGAAGTTGATAAACGGGAGCCAATGGAAACTGAAGATTTTTTCAATTCAAGATTCGAAAATGAAGAGATGAGGAATCGAAGCTGTATTCGTGCTTGTCATATCTGTCGCCGTAAGCCATCACAAAAAAATGAGACTGAACTCTACTCGACTTGTGAGTGTTGTCATAAAAGTGCATGTTATATCTGTTTGAGACGATGTACTGGGAAGGGGATAGAATCAAATCAAGGTAGAGGAAGTAAAGCTTTCAATTCAAACTTTCCACCAAACGATCATGAAACAGTTAGTAGACTATTTACACATTACAAAAATATATGTAGTCATTGTTGTCAGGAACAGGGAACTGATGGGGAAGTTAGATGTTTTGGTTGTCTAAATCGAATAATGTGAGAAAGTATCAGCGAAAGGGTAGTATATACTGTAGATAGCGTAAAACAAGCAATTATAACAAATAGAATATGATAATTTAATCCTGCCAGAACTCGTCTGAAAAATTACGGACCAATTTATGTAATAGAATTGTTACGGAAAAAAAAAGATGGGATAGTGATGAAAATATGATATCCCTACCCCAATATTTTGATGTATACACATTTTGAATTATACGCAAGGGAAATGTTAAAACCATCAGTCTAAATCCACTGAGTAGTGTGATTACACTACTCTGTGGATTGATCCGTAACGCAGGTACAAAAATTTACGCGCACGTGATCAGCTTATCTTCATAATTTTGTACATTGCATTTAACGTCCGTAAATATTTATTTACGGACGTTAAATGCGTAAATAAATATCCATGTGCCTTTATATCATAATGTATACTTAATACCTCATCTCAATCAGGACTGGACTTGTTAGTCATAGTCTCCAGTAGCAGCTCCATCCACCCTTTCGGCAAGACGACGTTTTAAATAACTTGTCACCGCATCAGTTTTCTTTTTAAGTTTTTCTTCTTTAGTTTTAGGAAGTTGAAAGCCTTCAGACCTCTAAAGCAGTAAGCTCTAGCGTCCTTTGCCCAATCGGGTCTAGTGTAATTAATTTAAAATTTAGATCATTGTCAGTTGAACCAATTGCAGCATTTACCGTAGTGGTAGGCTGTACACTGCTTTAGTTTTAAAGTTATGTAATTATGTAGGTTCACCTTGAATACTAGGTTCCATGGAAAATTTTACGAAATTGTTGAAATTTTCTTTATGTGTACTAGAACTTGGCCTGCTCCTCGGGCACCGAGGAGCCTAGTGATGTGGTGTTAGTCGTTATGGTGTTGTGTAGAAAGATAGTAAAAAGAATTCGTTACTGAAATGAAATATTGATTATGAGGAAATGTATTACTAATAGTAGTTTTTAACTCACATTAGAGGTAGAGAATCCGTTTAATGTTTAATTTATTTAATTGAGAAGAATTAAGTTTCTATTTAAAGTTATTGTCCTTTATTACGCAGTAAAATTTATAATGGATAGTTTTGATAAAGTTAGAGCGTTCAACATTCCTGGGAACTGAGGTATCGATTTGAGTCCCTATGATCCGCAATGGAATAGATTTGGAGTCTATTTTTATTTGACGTATCAACTTATAAATATATGTGGATTACCTTTCATTACTTTCTAGTTTGATGTGTCATAATTATGGATTAGGAATTTGTTTACCCCAAGTG
>PEDP01000737.1:0-18396 GCA_002918395.1 Erysiphe pulchra | reverse complement strand
GCAGCAGGCCTATGTGTACCTAAGAGAGTCATTCTGTCCTTCCTAGCCTCCCCTTATCACCGATTAATTTGAGCCTCGGGACAAATCAATAACCGCGACAAGATGTCAGAAAAGTCTTGGTCCAGAATGATAACCGTGAAGCACGGAGTACCTAGAATTGCTGCTGTTATGTTTTCATCTATCTCAGAGCGGTTGTCTTCAGCTTATCTATCGGCGATATTTATTTCCACCTTGTACCCTGCAACATTCTACATTCTCTCCTTTCTGAACTCTAGCCACCTGAAACACCTTGGCGTGGCACCGAACGTTATACTAACGAAGAACGAAGATGCTCTATCGCTTGAATCTTTGAAGGCTATGGGATCTTAATACATTGTCAAAATTTTAAAAAAACTCTTCATGAACGAGATGATAATCCACCAAGTTATCGAAAACTGCGTACCACATATGGAAGATAAAGACTTCATCATTCCGTATACAGGGTATGAAAGATCCTACATTGAGCTGGAAATTACACTAAGATTCTAGAAAATCGAACATCACGGCAATACCAACAGAATAAATATGGGCCTCTCCGCAATGAGTTGCTCCGGCTTGATATTCCTAAACCCACATTTTCCTCATAGCCATACAGTCGATCCTGTATATAAGGATGCCTCTGACCCCGGTGATCATGGTCAACATCCTCCTAGAGAGGGTATCTTCACAGAAGGCTTCATTTGATCCAAGAATAATGGCTCGTGATAAAATATAATCGTGATAAAATAAAATAAAAATTAGGGAAATATTTAATAGCCTATCATAAATATGTCCTGGAGCAGGAAATCCCTTATCAGCTTCTTTCTGGTAGGACCGATAATCAACTAGCACCAGCAATAAAGATGGTAGAAGCCAGCTTGCTTGTTTGGCTAGCAACTAAAGTAAACTTTTTCCATTGGAAATTATGAGGTTTTATTTCTACCTTCAAATCTAATTTCAAGATCATAACATTTCAAAGCTAGTTCAAATACTGCTTACGACAAGTAGAATAAACGCAATTAACTCATTTCACATCATAAAAATGCCGAAATTTTTTTTGGATCAAATTTTCGAAATTGAAATCCTTCAAGTATTGAGATTAACGAAGTCTGTCTAGTATGCAATCGACCAGCACTCTTTCGACTACGAGCCAGTACTGGTCAGTGCGTTCGTTGTAGACACAGCCACATTAGCCTGCACGGCTTACTTTATGGTTTATGCAATATTTATGAACAAAGAGAATGTTACATAACTAATATTTGAGCATAAAACTTTAGGTGTTTCAATCCTCTTCTTGATGAAAGAGATTACGAAGACTTTTCAGAGCCCAGAAATAAGCCTCGATGGTTTCGAAAGCCTTTTGGCATAGAGCCACATGTATTGTTCTATCAGTCCCAGTTACACCACAAATTTAAAGTATAGGCTTTCGGTCTCTACTCGTATTCAATAGTTGAAAGTTAGCTATTATTATCATTGATATTGTTAGCAAGTAATAGGACCAGGCGTTACTCAAACTAGTCAGTTTCAATTGGTGTTTTTTTTTCAAATTTAGTAGTCTTTCAAATCAAGTACGTACTTAGGGTATAAGGAGGCGGTTGGAAAGGCCATGATAAATAATTTGATTAGTATTCTCTATGAAAAACTAGATTTTTTTGGAGTATGAAAATAGGTTCAAAGGATTAAAATTACTTTATATTTCAAATATATTCAGAAGTTTTCACGAATGAATCTATGGATTAAACCTGAAATTTATCGTAGATTTTACTTTTTTTAAAAAAAAAAAAACAGTAACATCTGCAAAGGAAAAAAAGGAGATGGATCTCTGGCCCTCTGGTTTTGTAAATCCAGCTCTCAATTTAACCCTGCTTCAACCCTGCTTTATCATATCCCAGCTAGCTGTTTGAAGCTAAATAATAATGAAGGAAGAAAGTATGTTCACTGGTTGAATACGGATTCATCCTGATATTTAGGTTTTAGGTTATCAGTTGTATTTGAATTTTGAATTTTGGAGAAACTTAATTTTGAATTGATTAGCTCCAAACCAAACATTTACTTTAGAGCAAAAAAGCTAATATGAGAGTTTGCTTTCCTTTGCACGACTAATTTTTGATTTCCTGAGGATGTAATATGATATAACAAGCATTTGTCACATGTTTACTTGGTACTTTTCTTCTCAAGATGATCCGATCTACGAGCGTGTTATTTATAATGTGCACATTTGTATCTGAATCTAGCACAATTACACGAAAGAGGATTTCAAAAAAAAAAGAACTAGCAACTAGGTAAATACACGCAAACTTATCACTATCGTATTATTTGAATATGTGATGGGGCGAATGTGAGATAAAAGCTATTGGCGAGGGCTGATTATAAAGAATGCCTTATAAAGGATCCACGTTGCTAATTAAAGAACACCAGCCGAGACATTCTAGCTGTTTCATATGGGCGCTACTACCAGCGGTAGAAGTTGTTTGAAGCTAGGTTGGGGAAAAACGACTTCATGGGTAAATCCCTAATTTCATGCTGCTCATGAATGGGACTTTGAAGCTGTATTTCTTCGAGGAAATATTAAGGAGCTGTAGCCACCATGATTGCATATACTTAAGCAGCTTTTTTGTTGTAGATATGTCTGTTCAACTGACTGAAAGAATGAGGGATAACAGCATATTAAGCTGTGGGCCTACCACGCGTTGGCGTTATCACAGGATTTCAGGCCTGGAAATTTCAATCATGGAGTTCTTTGGTAGAGTTTTTGAAAATCTGCTGCCAATGAGGAAGGTATGAGTCATGTACTTGTAGTAGTGTATCTGCAAAATCTGGCGTTTCAATGGTGGAATAGGTAGCAGATGTTCTGGCAGGACAAGCCATTGATATTTTTCAAGGTCATAAGTATTGAGTACTGGTGTGTTCTCCCGCTTTTTCTGCTCCTGTTGCCCCCTCGAATGGGGTATGGTAAGCTATTGTAGAACAGTCTGAGCGAGTAGTAGAGGATGTGCAAAAATTGTAACTCAGCATTAAGATAAATAATAAATGGAATGTGGGAGTGAGTTATGTACGTGTATTCAAATACTCAATAAGTCTCTGGAAATGATGTAGCTGTGCTTATAGAGCACGCCGCTAGAGATCACATTTATCGAAGGAAGCTTATACATAACGTGACGGTGAGGGCCAAATGGCTATTGGGGCTGGAGTAGAACCTGACTAATGGATGACAATGATCTAATTGATAGATGATTGGCTCAAATATTAAAAAACAGGGGTGTAGCAGGGACAGATTGAGGGCCAAATATACATTCCCGTAAAAATTCCTATTATGTATTCATTTTTCAATTGTCTAAATAAACACGAAACTGGATCAGACTCGCTAGTGTTTACCTGCAGCGTTACTAGAGCAACATCGAGCATCAACTGATGAAATTTGCATATTAAACTGTTGTGGTGCGGTAAGCAATCAATACTATGGATAAGCCCTGTACAAAGATCCAACGCACTGACCAGTGCTGGTTCGCAGTCAAAACAGTGTTGATCCTGAAGATTACCGCAGGTAAAATAGAAACTGTCAACGATAATCGATTTTCTCACACCAGGTTCTTCAAATTTAGATTCGATTCCAATGTGTTTTTTTCTCCAAGGTTCATATCTAGATTATCGATGGCCAAAATTGCATATAGGACAAAGACTAGCCACCACTATAAATCGGTGGTGAGGACTTGCAACACATTGATATTCTCTTGTACCTTCAGTAGAAACGTTGAAAAAATGAGTGCCGGGATCTTGGCAAGATCTGTAGATAAAGTAATTGTTGGTGTAATCACACATTATAGAATTTTTGATGTGATAGAGTTGGCATATGTCTTGATGTAGTGGTGAGTTAAATTTTAGTTTAACTTGCTGGCAGTACTCACCCAAATAGTCTGTCTTCCTTGAGGGAGCACTCGCAACGAATGATTTTCTAGAGGAGCTTTAAGTAGCTAAGAAATATAATGTTGGATATCCTGAAGAGATTGAAATTAATGGGTGATTCTGATACGTATTATGAATTATATTAAATGTAATTAGACGTTTGTTCTTCTTGATCAGACTGTCCGGAAAGAGATAGATGGCGATGCCATCTCGTCTTATAAGATGAGCTGTACAAACAATTATCCATCTTTCTTTCACAATTCGAAAGCTAATGTTTTAGAAGTTGATCAGATCAACTCTAATTTTTTGCCACATCATACTGAAATTTAAAACCTGGGGTAAAAGCCCAAGAGTCATAGATAAAGCGGGTTATTGAAGTCAGTGAGCTAAATTACTTCCCACAGGAAGCCCTAGTAATGAGTCAGATTCTAAGCTAATTGCATGAATCAGATGTAGCTGCTAGACATAGAGCATGGCGTCAAAGCTATCGTAAAACCTTAGATGGCCCCTTGTTAATTCCTTCTCTATCAGCCAAGCCATATCCGTCGACATACGATAAAAGAGCTGAGATGGACAAAGTAAGGAGGATTGAATACTCCGTTAAATTAACTAACCATACTTGAAGGGTTAAAACATAAAGGTAGATAGAGTGGTATCTGTGTCTTGCGAGCATTTGTCAGAAAAAAGCAATCCATTCGAGTTAAAAGACTACTAGCAGTTGTAGCTATATTTAACTCGTAATTTGAACATTATATCGGGGTTTAAGCCAATTAAATGTGACTAAAATTTCAAGGATCTCCTAAAATTGGGTGGATTGCATTTCTACCAATTTGAACGCCAATAGCAATAAGAAAGAAGATTTACTTCTAAATACCAAAAAATTCAAGAAGACCAAGGATGCCAAGAATTCCCTAAGTTCGAGAAAAAGATCTCGTGCGATAGTTTAGTTAACATACATTTCTGCAGGGCATCAATCTTACAGTTAAAATACGATTTAAATAAGGAATTAGCGCCATTTTACTTAGATCCTTGAAGAACCTTTTGCAAAATACACTTCTCCCATTTCCTTTAAGTTGTAACTTCTTTTTTCACCACTGACCTAGCTATCCTTTACAACGAGTAAAATATACAAGACCTTCCATTATCTAGAATCAGAGCCAAATTTTACCTCTCATAAGATGATTAAAAAAATTTGAAGTACATGAGATCATAAGATGAGATATGTACTTTTCACGAGTCTCAATAAACATCTTTTCGATATTAATTAACAAGACACTATCTCGTCCGGGTCCCTACACTGGCAGATATTGGAATTATCTGAAGCAAAATCGCTCTGAACTTCATCATTGCTTGATTACAGTTTGGATCTAGCAAATAAAGGACATTCATCTCACGTTTCTCTTTACGGAATCGTTAAGGCAGCTTGGTAGTCAGTAAAATCTAAGGAATTTGATGACTTTTAGATGAGGTTTTATACAATACAAAGTTCTTCAGTCTTTGTTTCACATCTTTTATTTATATTTATTTACTCAAAAAGTTAAATCTACAAATCATTTTGGATGTTTTTTACATTTTGGTGGGTTAGATAGACAAAGTTTTGGAAAAAAAAGTTTCCAATTGCAGATCAAGTCCAAATCAGGCTTAGATAAAAAGTTATACAGAAATCTTGGCTGTAATTGACGGAACATGCGCCCCGTTTCCTTACAGCGTAGGTAGAGTACTGGATTCGTCGGACGGCGGTAAACATAAATCTTATTATCTCTGTATTAAGTAAATTCATTCAACTTTCAAAAAGATATGATATAAGAATGATTGTTTCAATGGATTTATCGCAAGGATCAGAAGCTCTTTCGATGGAATAGAGCAATCAACTCCCCCCAATTCCCAATTCCTCTCCACCTATCGCGTCACCTTCACCACCGTCAGACCCAGTACCACAATCGAAGACAATTGACAGCAGACACATTCTCAAGCCTGTCGCTCCCTCCAAGTGTCCTGTCATAGAGAGAACTACCCAGAATGATAAAGATAAAAATTTGAAATCCAGAATGCGTTTCTTCCAAAGGAACTAGCTGATATTATTGCGACCCTGTAGCCTCGTGAGGTGCCTGGCATGCACGTCTAATGACTTGCACAACTGCTATTAGTAATATAGAAAGTACATTAGTAAATTTTATAAAGACGATATTGAAAAAGAAGAAGTTGAGGCCTTCAAGGCATACCTAAGATTGGCCATAGCTAACTTTGCTGCGGTCGATACCTCTCCCACCCCCTAAAAGTCCCAACGCACTTTCGTCCGACTAAATGCCGTAATTACGGATCGGGAAAGGACAAAATGGTCGTAAAGAGAGTCGCTATCGCAACTCCTCGAATCATGATGAGCGCAGCCTCAACTGGAGGAAAAATACAAGAAGCCCACATATTACCAAAAAAACCCCAGATTAGCCAGAACATATAGCTACTGTAGCTAGCAATGGCCAGAAGAAGGCTCGGGTAATTCTGAGCAATAAGAAACAAGTAGCTTCAGTGAGCCAATGTATGGTAACCAAGGAGAAATCTCAAACAACATCCATGGACAAAGGACTGTTTGTTCGCATCCCAAAAGAACACGAATGATGTAAGTTATCTCCTGTGGGCTTACGTGAGGTGATCGTAAAAATACTTTCAATCTCGCCATCACTGATTGGGAAGACCAAGCCCGCTCATTCAGGGTTTGCTTTAAGCCCATGCAATAATGAAGCACGGGAAGCTATTCTCACTGCAGTAAATGGCCTTTTTATGATAGGAGCTAGATTGGATCAAGCAACCAATTGGATTCCTGTAATTATACCAACCGTACCAACGTCAATTCGAAAAGAACATGGAGAAGTTGAAGTAAGCAGCTCTATGCTTATAGAAGAGGTTGAACAAGTTTTTTCTATAAGATCAGCTCACGTCAATTTATACGGGAGAAATAAAGCCAAAGCCCCACACAGAACCTGGATGGCTTTCTTCTCGAAATCACCACGCGCAGGATTTCGAGTATTTGATGAATCTGGGATCACGCGACAATTTAAAAAGCAGAAACCATTGGAATTTTGCAAACGATGCAATGGCCATCATGCTGAAAAGAACTGCTCTAGGGAACCATCGTGTGGAAATTGTGGCTCTACCAACCACTCCAAAGAACTCTGCATGGCTACTACCAAGTGCAGAAATTGTGGAGGCCCGCACCGCTCTGACATTCGCAGATGTCTTGTGCGTCCAACTCGCTCAGGTGCGCCAACAAAAGAGCAAATTAAAACATATCGACAGGCAGGAGAAAGGCACTACCAAGCTATCCTTCGAGCCAAAGCTACTGAATAATCCACTGCCCCAGTCGATGAGTTATATGTTGACTTAGCAAGTAGTCAAATTTCAGAAGTCGATGTTGACATTGATAACATTCCAATTACATCTGTCGAAAATGTAACGGTTAGCGTATTGCGCTTATGAAAAGCAACCCACAGGGTTGCTATTCTCCACAGGAAGTGCTCAACTTCTTGTCCATTAACGTTGGAAGGGAGGGAACTACGCAAGATATTGCATCATCTCGTGCATGTGAACTGAGAATTGATGTCTTGCTTAAACAGGAACCATGGTGGTTCAACCGTACGAAGACGCACCCGTTCTACGATCTTTATCTTCCCTATGGAGGGAAAATCTACGGCCACGGACAGTAGCATATATTAAGAAAGATCTTAAGAGGATAAGCTCTGTGCAGAAGCACCCAGCTACCCCTACTGGTGACTATTGCTGGGTTGAGGTAAATGAGATTATGTTTCTGAATATTTATAAAGCACCACATGATCCGACTGCTGTTCGACCACCGCTAAGTTGGACACACACATCTAGATCAGTTGCGATTTGTGATTTCAACTCGGTCTACTGGGTCTGGCAACCTAGTGCTAGAAATTGTTACGGACAAGAGAAGGAAGTAGAGAAATGGGCGGAGGAGCATATCCTCACTTGTCTTATCGTTAGAGAACCCACACATCGTGCCGGGAACACACTCGACTTAGTATGGACTAATATAGAAGAGGTAACGGCATGGGTTGGCTCAGAGGAGTGTATGACAAGTGACCACCTCCTGATATGTGGTTTTGTACCAAACCCAAAGAGACCATTACTGGCTTCAGTAACTTCTAGAAGTTTGCTTCGAGTATTGAAGACCAACTTACCACACTTTGCTCGTGTAGTCTCACAATGGCTGCCTCCTATTGGATCCTGTGGATCCTTGGACACAATTGAAGAGATAGAAAACTTCGCAGAGGGTATAAACTGGGCTCTTGAAAATGCACTAAAAGCAGTTGGTAAGCGGGCTAACAAGAAAGTCGGAAGAGGTGCACCATGGTGGACCTCTGAGTGTAAACCTGCCCATTTGAATTACAGAAAGGTCACGGAGGAAAATGAGCGTAGTGAACAGGCCTGGATTTTTAGAACTACCGTTGGCACTGCAAGAAGAGAGGATTGGAAGTGAACAGTAGAAGAGATGAACACTCAAAAATTAGCGGAAATGAAGAAGCAGACGCGGAAGCACGCGCCACGCTACGAGATTTGGCTGACAGACAAACTCAGCCAAATCTCATTACCTTAGCTCATCTACGTCGTCTGATGCAGCAGCGCCGTCAAGAGTTGGTAGAAAAATGGTGGTCCGATGTTTGTCCGATTCGATATCAGGATCTGGACCAAAAAATTCGGCGTAAAAAACAACCCGAGCTAGCTTTAACAAGGCAGTTACTACATAAACTACTTGCTGCCAGAACAGGACATGGTGACTTCGCGGCGTATCATCGTCGGTTAAATTATTTAGACGCTAACCTTGAATGCGTCTGTGAACAGGAGACTACTCCTACCCACTTTATTCGTTGTCGAAGATACGCAAACCAAATGCGCAAACTCCGTAAGGGCATGACCATGGAGAACTTTAGGAGACAACTTCTTGGGCATAATTGCTTCAAGAAATTCGTAGAATTTGCGAAGATTACAGGTTGCTTTAGCGAATATAAATCTACTAGTAAGAAAAAGACCCAAATTAAAAAAGCTAAAAACATTGGATGGAGGGCAACCGTTTCAGAAGCTACACAAGATTCAGCAAAAATCTGGAAACTTGCCAAGTGAGCCAGATAAGACCCCGAGGAAAGACAGATTACTCCAAGACCCAGATATCAAGGGCACAGACGGAGCCATGTACACTGAAGCTCTAGATAAAATAAACATCATGGCATATTACTTCTTTTCGCAGCCAGTGGCATCAGATATCAGTAGATATCAGGGATATAGATGGAACTAAATACCCGGATGACTTGCTAAGCGTCTCCAAAATTATAACCCAGACCGAAGTAGAAGAAACGCTTCGAAAGCTGCCAAATGATAAGGCCCCAGGTCCAGACGGGATACCGAATCGAGTTCTCAAATGCTACGAATCATCGCTCAGTAAAGTTCTGGCTGAACTATTCAATGCCTATCTTACTCTGGGCTATCACCCAAAGAGGTTTAAGGGTTCAACTACGATAGTCCTCAAAAAATCACAGAAACCGAGATACGACACTCCAAAGGTATATCGACTGATAGCCTTACTTTACACGATGGGTAAACGTCTGGAGAAATTAGTAGCAAATAGAATCTCAAAAGCAGCAGAAGACTTCAATCTTCTTCCTGATGAACAAATGGGGGCTCGACCTAAGAGATTTATAATCTCGGCAGTTGAGCTTCTATCCGAACAGATCCATACTATTTGGGGTAAAGACAAGAAAAAGGTGGCGTCACTTCTTAGTCTTGGTATCTCAGGAGTTTTCGACAATATCTCTCACAAAAGAATCGTTCACAACCTTAGAGAAAAAGGGATTCCAAGGAGGATTTGTGCGTTTGTAAAGTCATTTCTGGTAGAGAGGACAACATCAATAGTTTTGGGATCATTCAAAGGAGAACAAATGCCCAACAGCACAGGAATACCTCAAGGCTCATCTCTGTCTCAGAATCTGTTTTTGTTTTTCGTCAACACACTCTTTCCACTATTGCAAACGATATCCACCGCAGCCGTAGGGTTTGTAGATGACACTAACATACTAACGTGGTTAAGCTCTACTGAAGAGAACTGGAGGAAATTGGAAGAGGAGCATGGATTCAGTGAAGAATGGGCAAGGAAACATGGGGTTAGGGCACGTTAGTAAGACCGGCCCTCACGTATGGGTCACAAATTTGGGCGGAGGCCGGACCTAGGGGCAAAATCCCCAAAAATATAGTTAAACCCTTGAGAAGTGTTCAGAGAAAATGCTTAAAACAAATTACAGGCGCATACAAATCTACAAGCAGCAGAGTACTCGAACATGAGACCTCGGTCCTCCCAATAGAGCTCTTTCTGAAGCAAAGGAGGGTCCAAAATGCTGGACTATCAGACAAGCTATCTATTAGAAAGACAATTATTTCGGCATGTAATAGAATCAAGCTATCTGCTCGAGGAAGAGGGGAGATACATGCGAAGAAAAGAAGTAATGATGTGGCTAAATGGAACCAAATTTGCGGAAGAGAAGAAAATGTAAACCAAAAAAAGGTGGCAGTAAAGATAGCTTCCAGGAATAGAAACATTCTTGGATGTGCCAGAAGCACTCTGGACACCCGATACCAGCGAACCCTAAGAGGTGGAAAGCAGCAGATTTAACGGTTAACTAGTATACAGGACGACTCAGGATGGATCTAAAGGGAACGCCATCTGAAATCCATAAAAGCCTTAGCAGGGCACAAAGTAGTAAAGCAATGCAGATAAGAAGCGAGCACATCGGGCTCAATTCTTATCTGCACAGAAGAAAAGTACCTGGAGTTGATAACCCGAAGTGCCAGTGTGGGTATCCGTCGCAAAATGTCAGGCATATGGTCATGGCATGTCCTAAGTGGGCGAGAGGACGAGGGGAAATCCTGCGAAAGTCAAAAGATGGGTCGTATGAGGCCATGATTCAAAGCCAGAGGATTTGACTAGAATCACCAAGTGGATTTTAGACGAAGGCTATTTAGAACAGTTTCGACTTGTAAGTCAAGTCAAGGCGGTGATGCAGAAAAAGATGAATAGGGCTGGAAAGGGGTAAGACGGAATTCACACTGCATGTACAGTGTAGAGGCACTTCCTAAAGAAAAACCATCAAATTCAGTAGACAAAGCTAGACAGGATAAAGGGGTTTTTACCAAATTGGTTTCCTCCTTGTAAATTATGAAGTAGATAGTCACCTGCATGGACCCATAGGGTGCCTGATCGGGTTAAATGAAATAGATGAAAAAATTATATAGATAGATAGATAGATAGATAGATAGATAGATAGATAGATAGATAGATAGATAGATAGATAGATAGATAGATATAAATAAATAAATTGACGGAACATACTATATACCTGAATGAGTACTCCAGCGTGTGAGTCGTAGAACTATCTCCTTCCCTTGGTAAACATTCGGACAACACCCCAAGATCAAACGTACATTACGCTAGCTAAATTTGATAAGTTACATTCGTTCCAATTTTTAATCACCAAAACTGTCGCCAACTTACACTGAGTCTTAAAAACATAAAGCAAAATTTATTTTTGTTAAATCAATCTAGAATAAGCTCTTCCAACGGAAACGAGCCTCTCATCAACCTCACTTTCCCCAATTCCACAAGATGCCACCTCTCCTACTCCAACCACACTTTAACCACTAACATCACAAAATACAACACAACCAAATATTCCAGTAGTAAACAGGAAGCTTCTAGATCCTTTTCATCCTTCTAAACGCGCTACTCAAATCGTTGCTGATATTCAACATACCTATTGAATGAAGAAGACCCGACTCTACGTTATCTCCCACCAGAGCTTAAGAGAATTTTGGCAGAATGGCAACATCAGGAACGTGCTTGGCATATCCGATTAATGGTATGCACTAGTTTCATCAGCAATACTGGTAGTACCGTCAACAAATTCCAAGAATGTGAAGAAAGAGAGACTGCAAAGAAAATTCAATTGTAACTTCTTGCAGCAATTTCTCAGTTCGTAGCCTTGGATTTATTTCCCGCCTCGGCGAGACTTCCAAACCCATTTAAAATTGGAAACAGTCTCAAGGGGTAGAAAGCAAAAACACAAAAGAAAACAGTCCAAGTCGCGGTTCCATCTGTGACGCCAACTGCAAAACTAACACAGAAAAAGATAACAACTTCTAATCGCCAATTGCCTAAAAGCATCTGGCACAAGAAGAATGGGTTAAAGTAGTCTATAATGGTCATGATAATTCCTAGCAACTAAGGGATCAGTCGAACCAGCGGGATCTAATACACGATCCCGACGTCTTGTAATGCTTCACAGCCTATCTGTAGTCAAAAGTAATCATCTTTAAATACGCAAAACAAAAGACTATTTATTCGGCTCTCCCAATACGACCAGGATTTGCTTTAAGTACCGGGAATAACCAAGCATAAGAAGCGCTTTTACAAACTGCAATCCGTAATTTTTCGCTGGGTGTTAAATTACAGCCAGCAAAAAATTGGACACCCACTATAATACATACAATACCTAAGTCTGTTTGCACTATAGAAGGACGAGTGGAAGTCACAAAAAGAATTTTTGGCGATAAAGTAGAAAGAATCACCGCAATGCGTCCCAGTGCCTTGAAACTTTACGGCCATAACCGGCACGAAACCACCCATCGAACATGGATTGCCTTTTATACGGAGGCTTTCTGTCTTCGTCCCCGTTTCAATGTATTCGATGAATCTAGGATCATGGAGAGTTTTAGGCTAAAACAGTGTCAATAAAATTCTGTCATCGCTGCAATGGTCATCAATTATCAAAGAATCGCTCAAGGGTGAATTCATGCGGAAATTGTGGATCTACAATTCATGCTGAAGAAAAGTGTATGGCTCATACCAAATACAGGAATTATAAAGAGCCACGCAGATCAGACAGTTGGAAATTCTGTGTTCGACATACTCTCCTAGGGATACCAATTAAGGAGCAACTAAAGAAAAACCGCATTGCTGGTGATAGGGAGTATAAAGCGGCTACTCGGGCTAAGGCTTCCGAAGCAGAAGCGAAAGCTAAATCCGTGATGATGCCCAGGACCCACCCGTGATTGACGACCTAGGAGAGGAAGAGTACACCGTAGAATCAATTATAAGAGCAAGAAAAATACATCGCGGCCGGAGTAAGTATCGACAAGCTCTTGTTCAATGGGTCAGCGAAATTGATCCGTCCTGGGAACCTATAGAGTTTGTTAAAGATACAAAGGCGTTGGATGATTTATGATTTTGAAGCCCTCTATAGACCAATCGAACTGAATGACGGACTACCCACCTAGGGTTGGAAAATTCGTCGGACCTGCCGTAGCAAGCGTAGGAAAAATTATTAAATAAAATATAGATTTTTTATACATGACAGACGAAGAGTATATAATTTTGGGGGGGACATTGTGACGGCCAGCTAGCCGAGATATCCCTGTAGCCTATGCTCTATGCTGGCTATCATAGGCACCTATCACTTACCCTGTAATCTGCCGCTTTGATAGTAATGCCCCTTCGTTCCGATAGAATCTTTTAGAATAGAATGATATGTGATATCACGATGGAGTGCTTTAGACACAGCCTCGAAACTACAAACGAGGCCACAGAACAAAGTTCTAGATGTGATTTCAGGACTATAAAAGTAGGGAGGAGGCCAATGTGTATATCCTCACTAGATAGAAATTTAACAACCATTTTCATGAACCTTTATCCACAAGGATTGTTGAAACCGTGACATATACTTATGCTTGCTGAATCTATTTTTTGGCATTTAAATATGGTAAGAAGAATGTATATGTGGGAAATTCATCGAGTATGTTGACTTCTTAATACAAGATATGGATTTAAATAAAGTCAAATCAGAGACTGAGACAAGAAAAAGGTTATTATTCCTGACGTTAAGACGAGGGGGGCCTGGGAGATAAAGTGGAATAATCCGACATGTCATTGAACCAAAAGATAGTAATATTATTCTATTCTCCAGCTTAGCTTGCTTAAGCTGTATAAAAAGACTATAAACTATCCATTCCCTCAGATAATTTCTAAATCATTATTTGGAATTTGTTTTTACCTTTACGGTCGAGAAGAAATGGGTGAAAGACTACTTTGAAAATCAGGCTTATCTTAAATTTTTCGTATAATAGAGAGAAAAATGGGTTTTGGAATTCCTTGGATAAATAATACCAGGAATAGTGAAAAGAAAATTAAGGCTAGCTTGCAGAGACCGGCCTTGAAGAAATTAGAGCCATATAGATTCTGATGTGATATAAATGAGAATAAATAAGTAGAACCCAAAATGAGAAATATTCGAGCATAAAATTGGCAAACAGACTTATTCTTAGTCTATAATACTGCGTTAATGAACGAAAAAAAGGATTGAAACCCATAAATTAGAGGCATAATTTTTTTTCTTGATTGTGAAATTAATTTTGGTGACGGCTATTAAAAATTATTTTATTTATCCAACGTCTTTTTTCGTAAGTAATATATATACATTTCTGAGCGATATCGCTCATAGTCATAGACTCAGTAGAGACAATAAAATAATAATAATAATAATTTTTGAGCGATATTTTCTCATTGAATCATTAAGGCTCCCAATTCTGATCTGGATAAGTCCTTATTAAAATTGTGATTTAAGCCTTTAGGGTATATTCAGAGTCCACCGGGTGTTGGCCGGAATGTAATTATTCATGCGTCTAAAATAACCACTTTTCCTGAGTTAAAGTAAATGCCTTTGATAAAGGAGATATCTAATTGATGGCAGTTATTAAATATTTCATGAGAGATGCATAAATTTAGACCGAATTGCATTTGGTCTTGGGTTTCTTATTGAAATCTCAAAAGACACAACTCAAGGCTTCTCATTTAATATATTTCTTTTAGGACTGAATCAAAAAATAAATAATTGACAAGAATTTTTAAGGGTTGATCTTTTCAACGTTGCTTGTCGGAATATTGGTGTTTACTGTCTGTGTCTCAACTGGTATTGTTTTTACTGTTTGATGCTCATTTTGTGGAATAATCTGTCCATTAGGGTTCCTTGGAATACGCGTCCAGCCAGTTTTGAATAAAGGTCCCAATTTAAAGCGAGGGAATGGATGTGCCTCAGTATTAATAACCACCTGATCTAGTGGAAGCAAGTCATTTGGCGAAAAAAGTAAGTAGAAGTACTTCAAAGTTTCAGCCTAAATAATTTTAGTTTGTGAACTTAAAATTAAAAAAAATATAGGAAAGAGCCTTACAAGCCAGAAACTCTCCATATTATCCCTAGTGACGGGGGGAATAACATCTGCATTTGATAAGCTGGTAAACCCATCTACCCCCCCATTAACTGCAGTATGTTTCATAAATGAATTAAACATCTCCCAACCCCATTCTCTGTATTTCAGATCACCGGTAATCCTCCACATATAAAAAAGACTCTCAACTGTTTCAGGTCGCTGCAAATTATGATGATCATTACTTTTAACTATAAAATCTTTTTTCCATTCTGCATCTTTAGAATTCACAAGTTCGGGAGGTGGATTATGTGGTGTAGATTCTGGCAAGGGTGGATTTTCGATATTAAAATGAACAATTTCCGGCGCAAGTCCAGTGGCAGTCACTTTGTACATGCCCCAACATGTAGACATTAATTCTCGTGCAAGCCGCATGTCTTCATCCTTCTGTAAGTTCCAGGAAGAAAGTTTTTTTGCCTCCAATTCTGAAATCCCACCAGTTACCGCTAATGCAATAGTGCCAGGCATGAAGCAAACGAGGTGATCCATCTTTGGATGTAAACTACCATTCAATCCACTCGGCCTTTCCCCTAAGACTGTAAACCTAGATGGCTTGGAATATGTTATTAAATGTTTGCGGACACCCTGTAAAGCCTCATCCCACATCTCATTATATATGGGCTCCTCCTTCGAAGTCTGCAGATATTGTTTAATCAGATATTCGTAGTATGAATCCCCGCGACTGCCCAATCGAATGTTTTCCCCTCTAAAATGGCCATCGTGAGTGTAAATGTATATTGGTACGAGCCCATCCTGAGCACCATTGTCATCAATAATCTTGATAACTTTTTCTGCGGCTTGCCAATAAAAGGCTTCACCAGTAAGTTTGGCTAGATACTTGAATTCTAATTGTAAAGTAGCTGCCTCTGCAGTAGATGATGCCCCACCGTCTTCATGAGATGGGAGTCCCGTTGAAGTTTTTAAATTAACACTGGCAAAAGGTATTCCTGAGGGTGAATCAAACGCGCCGATAATCCGATCGGCTAGATCTTTTGCTTTCTCGAGATAAAGATCTTCCCCGGCTTTACCCTCATCATCATCAGCTAACGGTGCCATGTTTGGGTATTCATTTGACAGATAGTGAGCCGAAAGAAGGCCGCCAAGCATTCGAATTGTGGTCTCAAAAGTGTTTACATCTTGATTTTGATCATAGTTTAGTGAAGTTTTCAACCAGTCTCTAGCATGAATTAATTGGCTTGTTAAATTCATAAGAATCATAGTATCTAATGCATCAACAATAATCCACCCAAGCCCGTTTGGTGTCATTTGTCGCCCTTTCTTGGAGACCGGATGAAATTCATCATAACCTGTAAAAAAGGTGCGAATTAGCCTAAAGCTTGAGCTTTCACTTAAACTAGACTGGTCAGCGTACCCCAAGCGTTGCGACTATATGCATCCCAACTTAGAATAAAGGCTTCTTTCACTCGTTCTCTGCGTTCTAGCCAATTCACTTCGGACTCATTATGCTCGGAATTTGATAGCCAGCTCCAAGTCCCTTTAGAATTTTCTAATTTCCTACTTTGTTTGTTCCAAGAGAACCACCAGAGATAAGTTACAAATATAAATATTAGTCCCCCACTTCCCAAGGCCCATTTCTTTTTCCAAATATGTCTCTGTCGCCTCGACGGGACATATGTATACGGTTTATCTTTATACATCGGAAGATCTCTATTTTTTTCGAAAATACCTCCCATACGTTCTTGTATATCACCGAAGATGCTGTTTCGAGGTGGGATTCCTGAACGAATAGTAACTCCAGAGGCTCCCCATGCTCTATTTTCGGACTCACGGCGTGGCTCTGAGAAGGAGGGAACATTCTGGGGTATTGAAAATGTCGGCATTTCATTAAGAGTCTCATGCGAAATGTTCAGACATTAGATTTTCTCTTTTGTAATGACCCTAGTAATGTTATTGAGCGCCCTAACAGAGAGCAGAATCTCCCTAAAATTCACGGTGCGTGTTACATTCACTAATTTAAAATATAAAAAACCACATCATTTTAAAATTGATAAAAATTAAAAAGCCCATGATTACTGTTTCTAGTTGGGTTATGGAAAGGGTATCTACATCATCAGTCTACACTGACTTAGCGACTTTAAGCTAAACACTCAAAGCACATCTTATTTTTGGGAATGATAACATACAAATAAAACATGGAGTTGACAGTGTTCTAAATGTTGATTAAGCTACATTCGAGTGACGATTTACGAAATTCAAGCCTCAATCTCAATACATTCAGATTAGGACAATATTGAGATCTTATCATCAGCTGATGAAGATATTATCTTGAGGTACAACAACCGCTGTTGGAGATGGGGGCTTCCCTGCACAAAAGAAGTATTCTTCTAGACTCTAACGTGTTGTAATTGATCGCATACACCTGCACGAGAGCCACCTTTTAATACATGCCTCAAGAGATAACTCAAAAGCCAGAAGTCTAAAATTTGCAAGAGTAAAGCTAAGTGATTGGCAGCGTACTGGATCACATACTCCTTGAGTCGTTATCATTTGTTCAATTCCTAGAATTTTTTGGGAATAACACGATCCGAGATAGGAATACATTGAACTGTAGTAAAACTAATGCCATGTTGGGTGTAGCCGAAAGCCATAACGATTGTATTAATGTGTCTGCGAATGCCGAAAGTTTGTTATCTACACGTGGGACGTCCCCTCCTCGATGTTGTTCAAGGAAAGCATGTGTTAAGTGTCATGAATATAGCAAACGTCATGAGACCCCTATCCATGCAGCACTAGCCCGAGCATGAAGACGCCAATCAGTTAAGTTATCGGGAAAATAGAGTATTTGTTGGCTTTCGCTTAAACCATGACTCTCGGTTTTCCTTTCCTGATGGCCTTGTCATATTCAAATCTTTCTTTTTCACATATCATGGGGAAATTATAAACGCAGGGTACTAGCGTCATTTAGGCCAAGCATTCCTGACTAATCATTTTCACTTCACTCCCAGTCAAAAGAGACGTAGTATAATCCAAAATAAGAGTCAAATCAAAGTTGTACTTAATGAAGAAAATAAGAGAATAAAAGAAAGAATAATTAATTACTATAACTTAAAAATTCAAATCAATTAAAAAATCACCCTAATCTACACTTCTACAGTCATGTTGCCGCAGGAACTGCCTCTGCCATGACAATAA
>PEDP01000736.1:0-18425 GCA_002918395.1 Erysiphe pulchra | reverse complement strand
AGAAGAGCTTCGTGCGTGGGCCCAAAAGAAGGAATCCCATCGTAGTAAGATAAAGGGAGTTGGGAACTGGGACCCGGGTCATCCAAATCAACAGACCTAGGGTTGTAAGTTTGGGCTGAAGGGGGCCTGTCTATATGGTCGATAGGAGATTGGAAGGGGTCAAAAGCATTGGGTGACTCAGGATCGTATAGAGCAGAAGATGAGATATTAGAATTCATGGTATTAACGGATCTTAATGATGCAATTCGTGTTTTTTTTAGTTGATTGTATCCACCAGACATGCTACAGGATAGAAAGCTGCTTTAACTGCTCCTCCTGACATTTTAGCCGTGACAGCGGAGTGATTCGTTAACAGATGTGGCAATTATTTGGAGATTGCACTTATTGGCTACAACATGTTCATCCAGGCCCTCCACATCAGTCGGAAACGTCTAAACCTTTCTTCTGATATTAAATGTCCGATAATTCCAAAATCATAGGATCATCGCCCAAGTGAACGGATTTTGACCTGGTAGCAGCGCTAGGACCCATGCTTCTAGTAGGAAAAAATGTAACCGCCATTTGAGTCGGATAAATTCCACGACGGGGTCAAGGATTGAATTTTATCTGCCCGCCGACTAGAAGGGCGCATCCAATACAATTGAATAAGATTAAGCAGCTGGTATTTACGCACCCGCCAAAATCACTTATCCATCATTTAAGTGCTCTATCATAACAATCCCAGAAACTAAGTTTAATACCAAGTTGTCATACACACTTTACACTTTGATTCTATCATTTGAGCTGCTGCCGCTACCGATTCACTTTGTGCACTATCTTCACCCAAAATAGACGACTTCCTAGCTATTTGACTTATTACGGCTCTGATAGCCTCAACAGCATTGAAACAATCGTATGGGTTAACCCGAACTCGTTTTCTTGCTCATGTAGTCTTTAACATATCTAGTTGACGTCTAGTATGCTGAACTTGAGGTTTAGTTGCGCTTGCCTATTTTCTCCCTTGGAAATTGCCTTACCCGCTTTGTTGAGCAACGTCCTGGTATCTTGAGATTGATGCTCTCTATGAGTTAGATTTTGGGAAGCCACATATAGGGCCTGTTTGCTCTTTGGTGTGCCAAAGCAAAGGCTTCGCTTATTTTTTCTGCTGGTCGACTAGATACTTGTAAAAATTGTAGTAAAAGTTCTAGATTACATGGGCAAAGGCCACTAGCCCACCAACCTGCCCGAATACTCGTTCTGACATTCCTTCTTCCCTTGCCTTGTGATATATACACTGATGAAGCGCTCCTTCTTGACAGGTGCAAAACCATCAAATACACAGAGATTCTAAATTTGGTTCCAGTATTTTGACTTGACAACCTAAAAGGGAGCAAGATCCAAGGGCTGTAGCACGTGTGATGAACGAGGGGGAAGATACTAAGATACAAGACATGTATATTGTTTGTGCTGTTTGCAGAATCACGCAAACTCAATTGAGATATGGGAACCACGGCCATCGAGTACCAGAAGTCGATGCTGGCCTTGTTGAGGAGTTGGTATTTGGGATAAATACTCTCTTTAGCCATTCCAGTCCAATAGAATATTCGATGTTCATCTATTTTCCGATATCGCATATAGCCAATTAATTATGTTTTAACTTGTAAGCCATATTAATTATAGATGCTAGCCCTTAAATAAGACCAGACACTGAAGCTTGTCTCCTCTCCAGTAGCCGACATATTCTCAATTATTGAGACCCGCTTCCGAGTCTCAGATTTAATATAAGCCTTTTTATTTAAGCATATAGCTAAGGCGAAAAAATTCTTGTACATATTCCTGATTTTATCAGTCTTTTAAAATGAATTCTTGTGCCTCTAAAGAGCTCAAGAAACGTGCGAATAGTTTCAATGTTATCTGCAATAGTTTTTGCAATTGCTTTTTTTCGTCCAACTATAGATGCGACCTGTATATTCCGTTTAGGGAAATGGGATACATAATTTTGTTCTAGTAGTTTATCATACTATTGACGTGGAGGATCTGAGTTTCCATTTCTCGCAGTCTAGAATGAGGGGCGGGTTGTGCGCGGGAATCTTTTTGGATTACCTACTCAACTAGGAATACCTCTCGCTCTATTATTTATTACTGCTGATTTGAGTGAGCTTTCTTTCTATATAGTTGTTCTTGTCGCAGTTCTCTTAATGTGGATTACGGAACATCACTCGCAGCAGCAGCCTTTCCTAGGCTTGTAATAAGCCAGAATTAAGATCTTCAACAGTTTTTCATTTGATAAAATATTTGGGACTCATTTTGAATATTTAAAGTGGGAAATAAAAAGTATTTAGTAATTGTCAACTACTTCTGGCGGGCGTGTGGTCACTAGGTGCTTTAGATTATGGGAAAAGATTCAAAGAAAAAGATAAGGGTCCTCAAGTATCTTTTTGTGATTTCTTGCATACAGAAAATGCAAATCGTGCATAAAATTCAGGTGTGATCGTCGTATGTAATGCTCAGAGTGACACCATTGATGTATGCAATAAACACCAAAAGAGGGCGTTAAGTCCAACTCTACACCTCCACGTGGTGGCGCCTGGAATCGCTTTTTCTGAAGAGAGAGAAGCCAAGTGGTGAGGCAATCATCCCCTTCAGGATCCCCATTCATCACCGCGGGTCTCAGCCGGCTTTATCTCTGGAGCACATCCTCCTCAGCACCCTTTCGATGAAGCACTCCTCCAACTGTCCCAAGAAATCTAGAGTGAAGGGCTCGAAATTTCCAATACACCCAATGTAAATAAGCTGTTAGTGTAAGTAGTCAGGCACTATTTGGACCTTCTAGGAGTGGTAAATTTGGTTCCTACATGGCTTAATTGAAGAGGACTCGGCTGCTCGAAGTAAAAGAGTACAGAAAGAATGGCCGTGGTTTTTTCCTCAAACTGGGTTTTTCCCACTTGGTTTTCTCAATCGATTTTTCCCTCAGCTCATGGCCTTCGGGTCATGATGAATGCGTTCCTACCTTTTCAACCCAATTTGTCTAGCATGAGGCATGTATTGGGAAAAAATTGGGCACTGACTAGTCTTTGCTGTTTGCTTTATGGAATGTATTCTATATATTCTTTATAGCAAGTACTAAGCCCCCTGGGAGGCATTAGGTGTCTATCGCAGGATAGATTTCCGCAGACGTTATATGATATCTATCAACACCATATTATAAATGTGGACACTTAGTAAAGTTGTTGGTAAACTGACTTGTTGAACGCGTAATCAAATAATTCTCGCCTTGAAAATCCGGTGATGTTTTGCAGGGATAATCAGCAGAACGCGGGGTGCGCTTAACAGGCAAATGAGGCTCACGCGAACTATTCTTCAGTTTAGTTCTCACGAACCAAACGGTGATGAGAATTACACATAAACTCGAGCGCTGACGATTGCGGAAGGAATTCGGACAAATCAGCCAGTGATTAAGAATCTGTACATCGCCCTTCACTTTTATTTTTCACAGAAAGACGAATATCAGGGGTGCTTTAGTGTGAGTGGTTGGTTAGCTACGTAATAAGTGTGCCTCCCTCCTCCTTGCTTGGAACAATTGAAGTGCATTTTACCAAACAACAAATCTGGTACCGATTAAAACTTATCATGCTGCAAAGCTTACTTAGCCAAATATTTACCTTCAACCCTGTATCAATCAACAATTAATGCTCCAAAATACAGTTCGGTTGGGGCAAAGATATAGTTTTTGGCATGGGCATTAGGTAGTGTTTTCGAATGGAGAGAGCATATATGCCCCATCCGGCACCCGATGAACAGGGGGAAAAGTATTCGATAATGGGCTTCTTCAGTGTTTTCAAGGTGACTCTATATCTTGCGCCGTACTTTTACGATACTAATTAATTTGATATAGACATTAGTAATTACCGCTGTTATTTCTCTTATTCTCTACTTGATTTTATCGCTCGTTGTTGTACCTATTTGGAAGAGATATCGTCGTCGCTACAGTAATTACTTACCTCTGGAGAGAGTGTCTTCGCATACGTTTTCCGTCCAGCAAAGAGTTCAGGCAATACTTGTAAAGTATTTTACGCCGTCCTTATGGGGATCTCAATTCCTTCGAAGCAGACATTTATCAAATGGAGATGAGGGAAGTGATTTTGATGATGATGATGGAGAGGAATTATATGAAGTAGATAGTAATCGAAGGGAAGCACTTTCATTGGATGCACGAAGAGGTGATAATGAATTAGGGTGTCGCTTGAGTCGAGATCTTGAAGAAGGCTTCAGGGACGACAGTGAAGAGAGCGATAGCGAGATTAATATTCAACCACAACGTCGAATTCGGTGAAAATCTTCTAAAAGAATCAATCTCAAAGCAATCAAAGGTCCTAATTCATATTTTCGATAATATTTCAAGCATGACGACTAATATCTCACTACCATACAACTTCGTGATCTTTAACATGGTTGCTTCGCTTAATAATTCGATAGGATCCTTTTCCTTAGACTGATCCTGCGTCCATGATCTATCCCAATCACTCATCATGACTACAATCTAAGTTCGTCTTATCGAATCATCTTAGCCCGAAGTCGCTGATAAGATATTGCATTTTTTGACTCAATATTTTCAACTCTTAACCACCTATGTGATATACTATACACACCTTCGTTGTTTGAATTAACTATAATGGATACCTTACAAACTAAATTCTAAGCCGCTATAAACAATTGATATTAAAGTTTATTGTGCGATTGAGAACGCATGGGGTGGCATCCTGCGATCAAATTCCAAGCTACCAAAAATTTCCATGAAACTTATCCAGATGGAAATAAGTTTTCTAACTATTCATCGTTTAAAAATCAAAATTCCTTGGCCTTGAGCTATATACCATTTCAGTGTTATTTTTCATGGCATTAAAATTTCACTGAATATAAGTTATGTATTGAATATTCTGTCTCTGTCATGTAATGATTTTGAGAGAAAAAAATGAAATTCTCCAGATGGTTTAAAACACAACTTAAATTTATAATGCAGAAGAAGCAATGTATTGAGGTCAGAGATTGATTGCGTCTGGACAAAAACTTGGTGAAACGTTTAGACTGGTTGGTCGGTGTTGTAAGTCGACATAGTACTAATAGAAGTAGCATGAGTCTTCAAAGCAATAAAGCCAGCTTTACTTGTAAAATTCTTTTCGGAAACCACTATGATCTAAACTTTTCACATGTAACCCAGAAATCTACTCTCTGAAAAAACAATCAATTTTCTTTATTGCTTTGGAAAGTGATCATTTATATACCACGGTATTTTGAGGAGTAGCTAAGGTCAATCAAGTTGAGTTAAACACACATGTTAAAATCGTGTAGTGATGTCTTGCTGTATCTGACTGGATCATTTAAGCAAAAGAATCTCACGGCTATTATTCGGTTTATCGATCGGGCAAATACAAATTAATTAACTACATGCCTTGTCCTGCTGTTCCAAGCATATTCATCGCACCTTTGGTGATTTTGGAAACTAACGAAGCCCAAATCTCAGAAAAAGCCCAATTTAATTTAATTAGTTAACAGTGATAAAGTAAATAAACAATACCTCAACAGCTCATTATTTCAGAAGAACTTGATAAAACAACAATGGTAAAAATCACTTGGTCAATTTTTGCCCGTCACACCCTGAATCTTATGAGGAGACCCATAGATTACATTCTATAACTGCTGTTTATTTCATTGTACATATTTCTGTGGTCTTGATCCAGTTTGGGGTTAATGACTGGTCTATTCACCTGCTCTTCCACATCAAAAGTTATGTATATTCAGATAACAACTGAAAACTTCGAGGATTAGCAGTCCATGAAGACGAATCAGTAGCGATAGACCAAAGATCTTCAATAGATTCTTGACAAATTTTCTTTTTAGCTCTTTCTGAACTTTGGAAGAGCCCATAAATCGTAAATTTTTCAATACGTGACTTGTTCTTGACCAATGCCTCCTTTGGAAGAGTATCTAATCTTCACAAATTGTCAAGACTATAAATATATATACATCAACGATATTGCCAAATTCTGTACGTTACCGGTTAGTAAGGCCGACACAAACGACTATTGAAGTGCCTCAATCGAAAAACTTCTAACCTCTATGAAATAGTCTCTTCTTGCTTGCCATCCTTCTTTACGAAATTCGTTGCCATAAATGACTCTTTGTAGGTACTCTATTTGAAGTCCGTAGCGATCTTTAAATCACTAGACCACGTATGCCTTCGGATCTTTGTGAGTGATAAACTTAAGCAATAGATATCGTCATGAAATAGTGTCAAGAGTCACGGTTTTGTATAGAGAGGCTTGAGCACTTAGGTATCAAAGGGTAGTTTATAGTTTTCTCTATTAATGTAATATGGAACTAATGACTAGTTATATAGTTTTTATCTAAGTTCTAGAATATTCGCCATCGTTTGATAGCTTTCTATCATATTACATTCGAGAAACATACAAGAAGTTCAACACCTCGCCGTTGAGATCCAGAATAATCCTCGGTAGCATGAGCTACGCTAATAATGCCTGTGATAACCATCGTAGGCTATAGGCTTCTTGCAGTCTAACAGTCGTTACATCAGGAAAAGTCTTCTAAAATTAAAAATCCATTTTTTCATCCTCTCCAAGAAGCTGGTCTGGTTTTCTTATGGTATAGTATTGAGATATTGAGATAATATTTTTAGGACAGCAAATTATACCTTCCAAGCTCGAATCAACCATTTCAATCGAAAGATGCTAAGAGTGTAGAAGTGATCCGGTCTTCTTTGTAAAGATAAAAAAACATCTGGCTAAAGAGCGAACCATACTCTTCCTTTAAAAGACTAGTATACCGCCATTTAAAGTACGGTTTCTTTCCCTTTACACACAAATATTTTTCAATGAATATATATATCAGATTCATATTTTCATTCTAGAAATTTCGCTTATTTTCGGCTTTAATTTTGTGCTTAACCGATTTTGGCTTTTGCTGTTTCCATACCCCCACTGCTGTAAATCTAATGAGCGCGGTAACTAGCAGTTCTATTGTGAAGGCAGAGTTGAAGCCTGTGTCAACGTACCAGTTACTGATCAAGTCAATGAACATAAAATAGAGCGAATTATCGAGCTAGCTCCTGAAATAGTAAAAGCTGAAAATATATTGATAAAAGTCAAAATAAGAATAATAGCCAGAATCCTGATGAGGAAGCTGAACAGAGGATCGACCTACAAATTGATCTACATAACGAAGAAAAAGACGATCAGAATACTGGTCAGAATACTGATCAGAAAGCAGACAAGAATGGCCTGAGACCCAAGCATATAGCAGGAAACATACTTGGCCCTCGTACCTAGGCAAGATATTTAAAAGAATTGCCCCGAGATGATAAGAAACAATAGCTCTAGTAGAAAATCCTGTCTTGACACAAGATATATAAAATAATCCAAAGACGAGACCTCAAGGAAATTGACAAATTATTCTCATTAGCTTTAAAATATTAAAGAGAAAGAGAAGTTTCCTTGGCGATGACAATATTAAACATCGTGATGCAAAGGTCTTAAAAGCCATGATTGCAATTCTGAGCCTTGCAGAAAAAATAGATGATACTGCTACCGTAAAAACTTTTTTTTCTGAACTTCAAGGTCTCGCTGCATTTGTTTGTAAAGAGATAGCTATTCAAATGTCCTACAAAAATGCCATCAATGAGAAAACTTAAAGATAAATGAGGAGAGACGCTATCAATGAAGAAATGAATTCCTTACTTGCCAATCAAATTTGTGAAGAAATCTCATCAAAATGGGTCTTCATTATCAAATTAACACCAAATGGCTGATAGGATAGGTTATAGGTTCAAGGCTAGACTTGTTGCAAGAGCTTTTACCCAAAAACCAACTGACAATAATGAAACACTTGCTCATACTGTCTAAATTGGTATCCTTCGCGGTTTTCTTGCAATCTGAGCTATTTAAAACCTTGAACTAGTACATTTTGATATAAAAAATGCATTTTCCAAAACACATCCATATGAGTCACTTTTCCTGCGAGCTCCTGAAAGAATCAATTTCAAGTCGTGTTGTGCATTAAAAAATAAAAGATCACTTTATGGCTTAAAACAAGCTGCAAGAGACTGGAATTAGCTTATCAAAAAGAAGGTTCTTGGATGGCTTGTTGTTAATTTCATGTTTGCGATAATATATATAAGATCAGATATAGATTTTGCACTTGGTAGACTGAGTCAATGCATGGAAAAGCCAAAAAAGAGGTTAATGCGCCATCTTTGTTTCACATGTGTTTATCGTCTGCGGTTTCGTCCTGTAGAAAGCGTGAGCCTAGTCGTATACTCGAACGCTGATTGGACATCAGATAAAATTGATCGAAAAAGCAAATCTGGGGGGTAGAAATGCTTTCTAGTGCTGCCATATTCTGGCTTAGCAGAAATCAAAAGTCAGTAACCACCATACTTGCAGAAGCAGAATACGCATCAGCATCCATTATGGCAAAGCTGTGCCGGGGGATGACTCAAGTGTTGAGAGATATGGGTTACTCGAAATATGTTGCTGCTAATGGAATGACTGTAGATACTGGAGGAGATAATCAAGGGGCAATTGCTCTGATAAAAAATTCTCATCTAAATGAGCGTTCCAAGCATATCGATATTTGCTATCATCACGTATGAGACCTTCACGAGAAAAACAGGATTAGCAAGAAGTATGTGCCAACCGAAGGAATACTACAAATGAACTCACAAAGCCCTTATCAAAGGGATCATACAAAAAGGTTGCTAAAATAACGGGTATAAGAAGATCATGTAGAAATGCCCTATGAAGTTTTGTTAAAAATACGAAGTATGTTACTCTACTATCTGAATTCTTTCCGTATAAAATTAGAAGTTGTAATTGTAAATTTTCAAAAAACTTTGATATTCTTTAACAGCTACACTCAAGTAATCGATATAAACTGCTGGGAATAATCCATTCATTTCATAATTAGAATTCCATTCATTTGACTAAGTTTTGTTTCCATTGCCTAATTTTTCTGCTGATAGCTTGGGTACACACACTCTCTGATATTCCTAATCTCTTGCAATAGATACTCGAGAAAACAGATTTCAAGTGCTCTAGCATCTTTGAGTTATATTCCGGGTTGGATGACTAAGTACTACAGTACAACCTGTCTAAGTGCAAACGGTCTGTGGCCGAAAATATTTACAATTGTAGTGATTTTGCGTTTACATAGGTTGCATTCAGCAGGGTAAATTGTACTAGCTAAAAATCTGGTGGACTTAGACTTTTGTACTTACAATGGTTTTGTACTTGCTCGGGTTGCACTTAGAAAGGGTGTACTGTATAAATCGGCTCTACTAGCCGGTGAAGACGAACTAGCAGTAAAATACTCATAGGCGATTTGCTGTCTACTATGGGCCATAGACCACAAGCATTCCATCCATAGTTAAAATTCTGGCTAGATAGACTATCCAGTCGAGCAAGGCGATAGTTTTCTAGCAAAAACTTTATGCCGGCAGTTGTGTCGTTTTCCAATTGCTGCATTTGACTAGGCCTTTTCCGGTAGGACCATTTGAGAGAGGAAAAGAATCCCAGATCGAGGAGTTAGAAAACGTGAGAAGTGTGAGGAGGCAAATTGATTAATAGGACTGTTTTCTGAAAGCATACTCACATAAATTCAGTAGAAGGATAACTTCCGTGACCGTCTAGAACTAATGGTCGCTTCTCTGTGGGGTTATCGGGTTGAGTCTTCAGAATGTATATCCTTTGGGGCTATTCCAGTGCTATTGGGTTAATAATCCATATATTTTTCGTTTCTACGAATAGTCATTCTTTTTATGGCTCAAGATCAAGTGGATATAACTGGGTTGGAACTGAATTATCCTGGAAAGTAACTAGTGGGAGGAAAGAGTTGCCACTAGCTGAGATATAGTCAATGAAAGAAGTCCGAACTCTAGAGCCAGGATCTTTTCTTTAAATTGAGGTAACTTCCACGCTTCCGAGGACAAATTTAATGCTCCCTTACCCTTCAATTATACCTGCCTCGTCCATATCCCATCTATTATCTGATTTGAACGCTTGAATATCCAGAATAGCCAAATACTTGAACCATGACTTAATTATCATTGTTATAGCCTCAGTTTTCCTCTTTGAATCAATCAGAAAGCTTTGTTGAGGATCGGATTTTGCTTGATAAAATATGTTATTCAGCGTTTTCCAAGGTGCGTTGGATCCCCTTTCGCGATAAGGACTCTTTCAACGAAAATCCTCAAATCTTCGTGGATCGGAGGTATGCATATATTGGCTTGTCAAATGACAAAATTGGCTAGTTCGCATTCTTGATGGATAGAAAACCTTTGCTAGGATTGGTGGGCAATTTTATGTAGTTGTCTTCCAGCAATTCGCTTGCGTAGTGTAGATCTCGGAATACCCCATTCTTTTGAGGCCTGACGTGTAGAAATGCCATTTTGAACAGCCACAAGGGCTGAGATGACTTGATCTTCTTTGTTTGGCTTCATAGTGTTTTCATTATAGTTTACAAAGAAATTCATAAATGGTTCGGTCTAAATTAAAGGGAGTTGTCTTCGCTCAACAGAGATGGTTAAGCTATCTTGGGGGGCGGAAACAGGGAGGGGTGAGAACCAATAACTAGGTATTTCAATTTTGTACTTTTTGGGAGGGATTTAACTGTATAAATTGAATACTGTTTATTAGTACCGACACTGGACAATTATTTTCAGGATTTCAAAGTAGCAATTAACTGTAGAGATGCAGTAAATGAACATACAACGCAATTGTATCGCTTTACCGTTCCGAAAGATGTGTAAGGAGCTCGTGGTTTCAATAACAAAATGAATGATTGTAGACAATTAGGCTGTGTGCGCTACTTGGCGTCCATGATGATCATGAATAGGGGTTAGTTCCGCAGTTTTCAAATCAATTCAGAGACGTTTATCGGTATCACATAATGAATGCTCCAACGTTTGGCTGTTGTGCTCAAGATTTGACTCACACCATCAACAACTTCTTAGACTTAAATGCGATGGTTAACGGTCAGAGTGAGAACAAGCGCAGGCAAGAGTCATGCTCTAAGCGAAAGCCCATCACAAAAGCTCTCATGTCGCTTTAAAGCGATAACTTGACTGATTGGCTTCTTCATGCAATGCAGAGTTTACCTTTACCTATTCGGGCTAGTGCGACATGGACAGGGGTCTCGTGACGTTTGCTACAGCCATGGCGCTTGTTATTCCCCATTCCGAGCGACAGCGAACGGTAGGAAGTCCCATGGGTAATAGCTACGAACTGCCATACATTTAACTGCACAGATAGAGGAAAACAAAGTTTAAAAAATATGAAATCTTGGCATTTCAATCATATAAGAATTTATGCGCTGCCCAATCCCCGTGTCCTATTTTCTGTGTCATGCCCCACTACATGGCGACCTACACGTCCCCATTGACCCAAGCCATAAACATCATTGTATTTCTTGTCAGAACCTAAACAGATCTTGTTCTTGTATACTTTCGCATTTCTCATATATATTAAAATGACGAAATGGTAGGATGCCGGTAAGAGCAGTAAATTTAATAACTACCGGCCTGCCAACTACAGAGAAAGCTTTTCTTAGCTCAGAAAAAATTGCAACCACAATGCGCTAAATGGTCTACACCATTGTCGACGGAGGAAAATCTGGAACGATTGCTTGTATGTCGATATGTCTAGGCATAGGATACGATCTTTCTCGAATTCTGTATGTTATGTTTAGCACATTGTAGCCTTTCTTAGGCGCGTCGTAGAACTCGAGTGACAAAATATTTGGTACTCGAATACTAAATAGAGTTTTTAACTAACCTTTAGATTGATAACTAGACCCTTCATAGATCAAATTCAAATACATCCAGCTCTACAACAGTCACAAAATCGCTGTTGAATAGTCCATCCTCCAATGTCCCCGCCTCCTCAGCTATGGCTGCAGCTGCTGCAGCTGCAGCTTTACGCTCGCGACCTGCAAGTCCTGTTTCCGTTGCTGATGTCAAAACCAAACGAATGCTTCGAAGAAAGTCATCAGCGTCTTCAAATAGCGACTCAGGCGTTGCATCTAGAGAGTTACAAGCCCTACGGAGGTCAAGCTCCGGATCCATGTTACAGCGATCATTTCGTGAATCATCTTCCATATGGTCCCGGGTCCCAATAAACATACCACCTGTACCTCCTTTGCCTGATGATATATCTCGAAAAATTCCAGAAAGTAGTGAAGAGTCAATAACAAGAGAAGCATTCCAAACACCAAAACTTCCAAGACAGACTTCAAGTCTAGATAATAACCGGCTTATGGGATCAGCCAGTAGACCGAAAACTTCATATAACCGAAAATCAAGTTCAATTCCGTCAGCTGGTAGAATGTCCATCAATTTTTCATTGCCTACGGACTCGCGACCAAACTCACCTGTAACACAAAGAAGGTTTATTTCTCCACTAACGGCGAACCTCACAAGCTCAGTTTCTTCCAGCACCTCGAATCCAGTCTATGATGTTAATTCAACAAAATTGATTCCAGATTCTGAGTTATCTGTCACCAAAAAAGTTATCGATACAAGTGAAAAAAGTCTAGCAAAGAAGGATAGTCTGACTCAATCCCAAATCAGAAGAGCATCTCTCCCAACAGAAAAATTTCCAGGAAACAGTTCAAAGAATGCAAAAGCAACCAAAAATTCAATGAAGGGAACTAATAGAACTTCGTCACTTCCTGTTAAATATCCATTCATGACCAAACCTTCATTTTTTTCATCTACAATCAAGGCCTTACCTTCGAAGCTTGAAAATACAGACGATCAAGCTTGCACTGATAACAATAACGATAAAAATAATAATGACTTTCAGTATTTAAAACCATTAGAATTTGAAAATTTCCCAAGTAATTTCTCGATAGACAGAGACCAATTCAATCATTTTGATCATGAAAATAGCATTCCGAATCCTACAACCATTGTTGAGATCCTAGATAATCAATGTTCCACTAACCTTATTCCTGAGGCAGAAAAAATTTTGTTGTCTCCTCTGTTAATCCATCCTGCTGAGCTATCTGATAGTCAGGCTTTGGATTCTAAAATTTTTTCAAATGATCTAAATTTTGAAAAGGAAAATCATAGTGTTCACAATCATGATAGTAAGAGATGTGATGGGGGCATTTCAATCGACTTTGACCAAAATAGCGATGTTATAGAAAAATATTATCCCAAACCACCATCACACTTTTCCATGAATCCAAAGAATTCGGCAGCAATAAATTATCTAACACACTCTACTAATCATCCATGTAAATCTGCACTAAAATTTACTGCTTCATCTTCAAATTTTGGTGGTAGCGAAGACGTAAACAAATTCTCAACGGACGAGTCTCATTCGAAGAGAAAAGTTAGCAGAGTCAGCTTTGATCAAAATCCTTCAATTGTCGAGAGAAAATCTTCTGTAGCTTTCAATCCTTCGCCAGTTATAGAGTCTCAAAATATTCGCGATTTGTCTAATCCAGACTCAGAAAAAACGAAAGATGTATCATTTTCAATGCGTATAAATGAAATCATAAAGCCAAGACCAAGGTTACCATCCTTTGGGACAATGCGTAGTAAAAAGAGACTTGAAGAAATTGAAGAACGTCACTTAACTAGACCTTTGGAGGCAATTAATTATACCTTATCACCAGTGTCACCAGTGTCACCACTTACACTTAATACCTATCCTAGTCTCGAGATACCTGAAAATGAGAAAAATAATAAAACTAATAGTATAACAATCTCTAATCAAGTCAAAGACGAAAATTTGGATAATGCAGCCAATGTTCAGATTTCCAAAAATCAGCTCCACAACCACATCGAATCTCCTAAAGATTATTCACTAGCCTCAAATGACTTTAGCGTTGCGATAAAAAATCTTCAAAGTATTAAAAGTACCGAAAATTTAACAACACTCACATGCGAACAAATGTGTGAAAAAAGTAATCTTACATCTAAGAATTCCTCAAAAATTTTAACAGCTAACACTTCTGAATCTTATTTGACTTTCTTAGAAAGTCCAACTAATAGCTTGCATTCCCATAGTCCAAATAACTTGATAACACCATCATCTGCAACTCTCAACATGAAGTTCGAAAGGCTTCATGTTCCTGGTGCTTGGGATAGCTCGAATGAAGACGTTGATAGAAGCCCAAAATTAGCTGTAAAACTAGATGTTGGAATAGATAAACCCGACTGTCAAACTGAAAATCAGTCGTCAGTTAATGTTATAAACACTAATTATACTCATAAAGCAAATACAGATAGCTCACAAGTTCCGGGAACAAGTGAAAAGGATTCAATCTCACATAAAACGACCGAAAATTTAAAAATTGAAGAGGATTCTGAAACCGGAAGTATATATTGTGATGCTGTTGAGAATATAGTTATTGCCGAAAACTCAAATTACAGTTCTTTCAATGCTATTTCCACGAATTCTGCCGTATATGAAGGTAATATCTAGATTCATTTCCTTACATTTCAATCCAATACTTCAATTTTGCAAAAAAATACATTTGTAAATACTAAATTCGAATAATTAAGCTGACAAAATAAGATGAATATGATGGTAGGTTACGAGCAACGACAGAAAAATCTTCAGATCGACATCATTTTGCCAAACCAATGAAGTCTGATGCGAGCCGAAGTAAAAGATTAACTGGTTTAATCGTTGGAAAGTTACCACATAGACAGATATCTGACAGAGTCACAATTCAGCCTGTAAGAAAGACAGAAAATTACAGATCACTCTCATTGACCCCTAAATCTTCATCTGAACCAGCCGTAGAAGAAAATTTCACAAGAAGTGTATCAAAAGAAGAAGTACATTCTCAAGAGGTTAAAGTCATTCTCCCTGGTATTTCTATGAGACGTGGAGAATCTAGGGAAAGTCTAAGCAGTTTTAAGCGGGCACGACCCATCGTTAGAGAATCGCACCTCAGGAGCTCTATGCGAGAATCTATCAGACCTAAAGCAAATAAGTTCAGATTATCTGATCTTAGTAGTAGTCGTTACGAAACTTCATCACCTTCACTTACTCAATCGTGCAATTTGCGCGCGGCTAGTAAGTTCCGCTTCTCAAAAATAAGGAATCGTCATACTTTAGGTTTACCTATAGATGGAAAGATTATTAAAAAAACTACAAATTGTTTATTTGACTACAATGATAGCCGAGATTTTAATCATTCGATACACAAAATTCGATTTACGAATTCCAGTAGTGACAACATTATTAACAACCCAAAATGGCAAAGTAGCGAAGTGTCTCTACTTTCCCCGAAAACTCCTAGTTTTCAAAAGCACTTGGGTGATTATTTAGACATTTGGCCCGACAATTATCATCAGTTTAATGAGTTGTCCGATCCAAGTAAAATTTTTGAATCAAATAAGACTGCTGGCTCAGTCTCTTCTATTAGTACAGAAAATAATAAGGTTAATTCCTCCACTCGAAACTTTTATAACCAAACACCTATAAAGCCAAAGGAAAACTTGATTTCTATGATACGAAGAATGAAAGCCGATGTCAATGACAAAGTTCGAAAGCAAGATAAAGAGAAAGTAATGACACCTAGCACAACTCAAGATCTTCAGAACCTGACATTTTGCATATCAAAAAATCAAGATAATTCATTCAATTCTCCGAATCATGATTCTGAGCAGAGTCCATCATGGCCATTGCCTACATCTGATTCCAATAATACTCAGATTACTAGTATGAAAAGCCCTACATTATGTATCAATCAAAAAACAACAATAATAAGTGCTAGTAGCCCGATCGAGCGTCATTTTAGTGACTCTGATATGCCATCAAGAATTTCAAATTCGACGAGATCTGATAGTTCACATCAGAAAAAACATGCATCATTAAGACGAATGCTTCGACGTGATGGATAAATAGTCTGACCTAAATTATTTCAAGTCATCTTTTCTCATTAATGAAAGTTTAATTGTTATTTTGCGTTACGTTTTTTGGACTTGTTGAGTTAAGAGGAGTGAGGAAGGAACTTTTGGAAAAAAAAGTGAAATTTAATTGGCAATGATGAGCCACCTGTATTCTTTTTCCTTGCACTATTTTGGTATTCTTTAAGAAAGTAATCTTATAACTCACGATTTGTTATTTTTTCAGAAAAAAGTTATTAAATTCCTAGGAGAGGAGGCTTGACGAGAAGTCATAATATTTTTAATCTTTGAATATAGGGTTCGTTTAATTTACCTCTTTTTTGGAGGGTGGCGGGAGCTATGGGTTTGTTTCAATTACAGCCAAAGTTATTGGCTCTAGTTTTTTTTTTCGATGGACACTTACCTTCTGGTATATCCATCCCTAACTTAAGAATGACTCTTTTTTTTTTCCAAAGAAAAACATGTATATATTTTTACCTTTTGACTCGAAAAAGTCCTTTCAATCGAAAATTTTAGTTTTGAACTAAGTTTGGCTAGATCCGTGGACAAATTATATATCAACATAAAGGTAATTTTTTTTTTTCAAACATAGTGTAGTAAGAACACTTTACCAGAAATAAAAAAAAACTTGTCAGCTTAAATTTTTTAAGTATTAATTTTTCCATTCTTTTCTTATTTTCTTCAAATTATATAGTCGTTTTTTTCTGAATAATGACAAGATTTTACTTCAAAATTAGGGAACTTAAATGCATCTATTGCCAATTTTTCTCTTTTTCATAGAAAAAAATTACAAATGGACGTACTATCAATTATTACGTTTTCTTTTTAATCAAAATCAAGGAGAGCATAAATCGATAACACCCAGATACAATCATAACAATTATTCCACTCTAAATTTGAGTTACTAATAACATGTAATAAAGATTGACCAGAGACGTAGAATGAAAGATATATTGTTGATACTTAAAGAGTTATACAACACAAAAGATCATCTCCAACTCATGTTCCAATGCCTGATTAAAATAAACATATAATAATATTTCTCAAAAAACAGGGTTCAGTTCCAATTTGCTAAAGAATTAATTAAAAAACAGTTCATTCAATTTTCATGTCAGCCCCGTTTTTGTAATTGGCTGTACAAGCGCGATTGCTCGTTCGGGTATCGCCGTTTGCTGAACTTAGCTTCGACTAAGTAAGTAGCTTCACACTTGGTACTGTACGTGGTTAATTTTAGAAAGATAGAGAGATAACGATAACGGCTTTTGGAGAAATTAAAAAATTTGAAAAAAAAAAAAGATACGTTGATATAACAGAAACCTAGAGCCTGAGTAAACAAATTTAGACTTTAATTATGTGTTGTCAAAGTCCAACACGATAATAACTAACTATGAAAAGTTCCCCCCAAAAAAATGAAGGCAATTAATTGAACGTGAAATATCCCTGCTACTGCCAATTATCTCCATTTAAGAAATAAGTCCATTTATGACCCACATTAGACTCGAATCGACGTGGTTGTTGTTTTAGAAGTATTCAGGACAGTCGAAGGAAGCATAAAGCAGTTAAATAGACGTGGAGGAATCGAAAGATACCCGTTTTTTCTAAATCTCTTTGAGTTGTGTCTATGCCCTCCACCATGGATGTAGAATTTTTGAATTTTTGAATTTTTGAATTTTTTTTTTTCACATTTATTAAAAATGACATAAAACGGGCTGCTTCTTCACAAGAAACCAAAATAGCACTGTAACCCAATGTGCGCTGTGATACATCGTTATAAAGAAAGAAAGAAAAATCCCATCCCGACAATCGAGATAGATGTCCGTCAGGGAGAGGGAGAACTAAAAAATAGACAGTCAAATTTGATTATCGGTTAGTTAGAAATCCAGGCCTCTCAAAAAACAACAAACCAAAAATAAGACCCCAAAAAAACATCTATTTATAAATATAAAATCGTAAGCGCCAAAAAAAAAAAAGTAAAGTACATTGGATTAACAGTAGATCTCTGCCATATCTGGTAAAACATCATAATTCTCCCGGTGCTTGTCAAATAAATCCTTGACATTTTCCAAAGTGGATTGATTGATTCACAGTAGATCTCTCTACCGTATTTGCAATTTATTTATTTTTGCTTTTTTTTTTTTTTTTTTCCCCGACGCCAATTCTACTTTGTATTCAGTGCTGTGGAAACAGGGGAACTTCTAAGGACCTCCCTGGTTTTCATAAAAATGCTTATCTTATGCACCTTCATGCACGCTCGTGCATATAACCCTGCGTGATACACACAGACTTACCCTACCCTAGAACGTGAACCATGAGCAGTGTGAATTATGATAACAACACCAAAACACGAAATACCTCGTTCAAAGTTTACACCTGTACAACGCGTTCAAAATTTACAACCATTAAAGTTCAATGTCGCAGTCCAGTTCTGAATCTGAAGTTGACGACTCCCATACAACTTTCAGAACAACACGACGAAATGCATTACCACCTCCCCCTCAGACTCAGC
>PEDP01000735.1:0-18446 GCA_002918395.1 Erysiphe pulchra | reverse complement strand
ACAATCGAAACTCAAGAATTACTCGCAAGAGCAAAGTAAATTTCTAGAGCTGTTGGTACAACCTAGTGTAACGTTTAGGATCGCAAGAAGATGCTAAAGAATTTAGAATGTAGAATTTAAATAGAAGATGACATTAAGCACGTATTTGGGAGCATATAGTATTACTAAACTAACAAAGAGGTTGTACAATCCTCTAAGGGAGGTACGAGTACGAAGCTATATGTAAACTATTCACAGATGGTCTGTGCGTTTATACTAACTATATGTTGGGCGCCTTAGGCGATCAAGCAGGCACAGGCACGACATCTTTCCTGAATGCTTGATAGTACTCAAAAAGTGTAATGTAATATTAAACTTCCAAATAAATGTTTGAAGATATCATAAATGAGACACTTCTTGTCGTAAGACGACATTTTAGTATTAAAAATGATGCTGATTGTTCGTTTGATGCTGAGTGGCGACAGATTTTAGTTTATACTGCAACAACAACAGCAAAAACCCCTCATGGATACCCTTGTTGTTAAAAGGCGATAATTTGGTAGTCTTCCAGTGGCTGTGAAGGCGGTGTGCCATATTAGGCTTAGTGCACAGCGATTTAGCAATCCCCTAAATAAAATCTACTCCGAAGGTGCATTTATATAACGATAATTAACATTAAAGTACCCAAGTGCAAATCCCACGTGAATTCTATTCACGATTTGTAATCCAATTCCTTACAAAAAATTCACTAACTCTTAACAATCGGCTTCGAAACCCTACATGATCCTCTTATAAATAAAATAATATCTTCAGAATTAATTTGCATCTTTAAATCTAAGTCTAACATGTATTTTTTCATAAAAATACATGCAGGAAAGATAAAGATATGCTATGAGGAAAATAAAATGAGGTGATTTTTCAACTCATTTCAATACAATAGAAAGGCTTATAACTTTCTTTTATCAACAATAATTTCCCGAAAAATTTAACTTTTATATTCGAAAATGAATGCGTCAGCTATTTCAATGGAAATTAATTTAATTGAGAAAAAATTGATAAGAATATGGCGATAAATATCTGAACATGTTGTGAGCTTGGAGATTTTGGTGAGGAATTGGATTACCAATCATGCACAACAGACCTTAGCAAAATGATATTTGAGGCCCCTATTGAATTTAAATTCGTAGCAATTTTACTGCACAACCATAAATTTCTGCTTTGAACTGTAGTAAATTAAATCAATTATGACATCTTCTAAGTAGAAAGACATTTACAAACAACTCGATTTGAATGTACTTAGGGTGCGCTGTCACAGTTAAATGTTGGTGATGAGAAAAAGCCGACATGCAAATTGCAACTCAACCAGCCCCAACTGACACCCTAGTCGAAACAACAATTCACGTACGCTAACAACACAGGTACAGAAATAAATACACTAATTTCATTTGATTGAAGAGCAACAAAACTTTCAATTCATTGAAATATGAAAAGAGATCTTTAAAAAAGATTGAAGATTTACTTAGAAAGTTAAAGACTAGTGTATTGCTGTTTCTTTGGCTGAGATTTGAGCCAATCAAACGAGTAGTGGTAGTTTTGTACTGCTGCCTTAATAGGGTGTAAGTTGGAGCTGGTTGAGCTGCAATTTGCACTTCAGCTTTTCTATATCACTAACTTTTAACCTTGACAAATTGTCCTCGAACTAAGATACCAGTATTATTAACAAAAAATATAATAAAAATTACAGAAAGCCATAATAGATGTGACGATCAACATATCTGGGATTAACTTGCAACTAAAAAATCAAAAATAGTAATATTCAAAATAGGCGGAAAAATAGGGACTTTTTGCTCATAAAGATGTAACACTTTAATAGAAATCACTTCGATTATGCGAACTATTACAGTTTTTAACGCGCTTAGCCTAGGCGTTAACGGCACAATAAAGAGTCTCATCACGTACTTGTTTTAAAAAGGGTATCAAAGATGTACCTCCGGTGCCTTTGAGATTCTTTTCCGCCGAATAACTTTCCAGAAATATTGACGTGGGGGTAGAAACATCTTCATTTAAACAATGGGGTTCAGAGCGCTTTAAAAATGAAGTTGATTTTAATTCACGAGATTTAAGTATTATGTATCTTGATACAATTCTGATATGAATAGAACGGAAATCAGAGAGCACTTTTAAACAAGCGTCATAGGCCAAAGATAACTCTTCGTTATCAAGGTTTGCATAGACTAACTGGCGAATATTTGCAACCTTGGAAACACTTTCGAGAAATCGTCGATGAGGTCCAGGCATATACTCTCTCATTTCAAGTATGAAATTTTGACTAGGAGGTGGCAATAATCCTCCTTCTTTCGTGAAGGGTGTAAGGTTACTTTTCCTTTCATTAGTGGGAAGATGTTCGATACCAAGTATAATGTCAAAAAATTGAATGAGGGAACTTTGCGCATTACTACCACCAGCATATTGCTTAAATTCTTCGGAGCCTGATCCATCTTCGTAAATTATACCATTTGCTAGGCCAGCGTTTTGCATATTTTTGCTGCCAGCCAGAAAAGGGCGAATGCGGTGATAGAATATATGTGGATCACATCTATCATGCATTTTCTCTAAAAGCTTCCCAAGTTCACCAATAATTCCAGCAAATGTTCGCAAGGATTCGGCAACCTTCTCAAGGTCATTGAGTCTAGCTGATTTGATTGCTTGGAGCATCAATGGGATTGAAGATGCTCCCCGAGCTTCTATAGCTACAGATATAAGATAGAACCATGATTCTTCTGTTGAACCTGTGAAGGTAATATGCGTTGCAAGATTTTCAGGGTTATCAATTTCTTCACCATTAAAGAGGCCTTTAAAGTTCCAAAGACATAATGCTGAGTATGTGGCTACAGGTGGAACTTCGAGATACGCAGAGATATGCAATAGTGGAACAGCGATTGGAGGAGGAAGACGCTATCATGGGAGTTAGATCGAAGCCTGGTTGATTCATAGACTAATATTCCTTACCTCTGATGGGGTATCATGACCCCATATATAGCTATGTGCCATAAAACAGAGTATTGAGTATGCTCTACGCCTTTCTGAGTCAAGAACTAGCCCGGCTGTCGACAAAACTGGAAGTTTATCTATAACTTCACGTAAATGCTTGTTCAGAATTAAACCTTGAAGGTTTGTGATTACATTTTCCCATTTATAATAGTAAGGGTTTGAAAGCCTTTCAATAGGGAATTCAGAGGGTAAAAATCCATGATGAGGAGATAGTCCGTAATCTTCAAGGATAGGCACTGAATCCATCATAGTTTTCTTGTAGACTAGATTTCACTCTTATTCATTCAATGAAAAGTTGCAATTTTCATATTTTTTTTTTTGAAAGGAAGGGAATTAGATTCTATTTGTGCTATGCAAAGAGTCATCTTTGGTGCAGAAAATAGGAGGATTATATAATGCGGATCTAGATTGCAACAATAGTTCGTATTTGTAACAAGTTACAGAAAAATAATTCCAGATAGGAATTAAGTTCGATACGTGGCTGTCTAGTCAAATTTTTGGACTAAATTTTTGACCGTTTTAGTCAAGACACAGTACCCATCTCATTTGTAACTAGGGGATGACTTTGCCTTTGGGTTTTGTTCGTGTTATTCTCAAGTTATACCAACTAGATAAATATGACCCTAATGATTGATCAAAGAGTCGAACAGTGGGGCGAAATCTCGCCGCAGGGATAATACTGCGATTCTACTGCTAAGAAAATCATCCGTTACTGAAAAATACCACGTACAGTTCCCTATTTATAAATCTTTTCTGATCGTAGATCACGCCTAATTAAGATTAGCAGACACATAAAAAGCCTGTTCTCACTCCACGTTCAAAATCCATCCTTGAGATACCATCAAGTGAGCACGGAATATATATTCGCCGCTCGAGGTGGGGGTAATATGGCGCCCCCCCCCCCCCCACCACCTTGTCACTGCACCAGCTCCCAATATGCCAGATAAGTAATCAGTCATGGCCACGATAAACCAGCAAGTGCTAGATTGGCTGTACGGAGTTCTCATCAATGTAAGATGCAAACAAAGTATTATCATGTCACAAAATATTGCTAATTAAGGCCTAGGACTACACAAACCTAAACAGTACATATAATCATGTAGCACAACTTCTTTCACGATACTCGTCGCTATCTCCCAGAACCGATGTATATAGTACGTGAAGATTTGAAATCATCTCTTTCTTGTGTTCCTTAGGGGGGGAAATTAAAAAACTAAAGAGAAATTTAACACAGCATATGATAATGGCAAATCGGCTCTGCTCCTTAAGGTCTCAGGCACTATACCAGTCGTCTTTCGTGGAACGTGTTATCGATTTCCGATAGCAATATGGATTCCCCATTTATATCCTTTAGAAGCACCTCTTGTGTATGTAATAGCAACTGAAGGAATGGTTGTAAGGCCAGGGCAACATGTTGATCTTCAGGGTAAAATATATCACCCGTATTTGGTAGGATGGGCAGATAACTCAGATGTTAGAGAAAAAATACCTCCAAATGTAGTTTATTTTGCTAATCTACAACCTTTTTTTTAGAAGTTTAATCTAATAGATTTTGTGGAAATATTAAGGGATGTCTTCGCAAAGGAACCACCAGTTATATCTCGACCACAAAGTAGTATAAATCGAGGAACACCTTCCTTAAACTCCGAAATTCGAAGACCAGATTCCCAAATCTCTCAGCAAGAGAATAAAGTGTTACCACCACTACCCCCTCCAAAACCTGAAAAAGATAACCGGCAGTGGTTGCGAACTGGGGCTCAAAAATGGAATAGTGGCCCTCCATTACCTCCATTACCCCCTTCAATAGGAAATTCTCATACCGAAATTTCTTACTCTAGTCATCAGATTAATTCATCTCAACGTTTGGATAACTCTGTCCAACAAAAAACTGATAATGTTCGTTACAATTCACCACCTTCCATACCCGAACAAAATCATCCACGTGATTTAGATTTATCACGCGGATCACAGCGATCACCTGGCCTAAGATATTCCTCATCAATGCCAATCGATTTAATCTATCAAGTCTACCCTAAAGATCAGCTTACTTCAAATCAAATTGCATCTCCGTTGCAACAAGATGTACAGATTCGGTGTCCAAAACAACAAATTTATTCAAACCAAAAATCACAACTTCGACCCTCTCAAGTTTCAAAACCACATTCTCCTTGTTTGAAACCGGAAACGCCCCCAGATCTGCTATCAGCACCCCTAGTTCTTACGACTCCTTCACCCTCGAATACTGACCATCATGCACCGCCAATTCCCTCAAACCCGGAAAAAGACCTTTTGCTTCAGAGAATTGGTCTCGAACTCTTTTCTCGACGACAAAAGACACGGGATCAGATAGACTCAACTATTCTTGGACTACAAGCACAACGTGACGCTATGCTTACATCACTAGCAAAAATGGAAACTGAGATACACGCCCTGGATTCTCTAAATAATCTTATTAATACAAACACAAGTATTCTTCACACGTCCCTAAAACAGGCTGATAGTATCATATTATCAAGTCAGCATCGCAGGCCACCTAGCGTAGATGAGCTCCTAGTTGCGCCCAATGTAGTTGCGAATCAGCTCTATGACCTTGTGAGTGAAGAGAGAAGTCTTGGAGATACACTATTCGTACTTGCAAGGGCAGTAGAAAAAGGACGTATTAGTCCGGTTGTTTTTGTCAAAATGACAAGGTCTTTATCAAGAGAGTGGTACCTAAAGAAAGCCCTCGTACGAAAAATTGGGCTCGGTATGGGTCTCATAGCAAGTAAGAACCTGCAGAAATCTTCCAAATGAATGAGAGCTCATTTTTCGAATTGATTTTAATCTCTCTTTATCTGCTGGAGGATTTAGATGTAAATTTATATCATCTGGAAAATTTTAAGATAGGTATGTTTAAAAGACAATTTTTTTTCATCAGATTGGAATACTATTCGTCTTACTTCCACAACCAAATGAGCTACATAAAAGCACCATACTCTTTATTTCGACAGCCCTCAATGGCTTAGGTTGCTTTAGCCCACAGTTTACTTTCTTGATGATCCAAACATCCATTTCATCTAGTGAAGAAGAATCAGAACTCTTTTCTGAGTGTTCCTTGATATTTTTTGCTTTTGGGGGATTCTTGGATGATGCTGCATTTAATTTTAGGATACCCTTTGACTTTTTTCTTTTAGTCTCAAAACATTGAAACTCTTCACAAGAGTCCCCCAACTCATCTATGCTTGAACTTTCATTCTTCTCTCGCATTTTTTCATGCGAGCCCCAATACTCGAAAAATTCTCTAAGGGAGCGATTAAGTCTTCTAGTAATACTTCGCTTTGTGGAAAAGACCCCTGATGCTCGTAAAGATTTAATATTCTCAAATTGTTTTACCTTCTCTCCAACAAGGCTAGAACTTGCTACGGGTGCCATTTTTTCCGGTAAGGAGAAAACAGCTCCTTGAGTATTGATTGGAATATTTTGTACTTCTTTATCTCTACAAAGAGTGCTCGATGAAGTTGAATTTTTCTTTTGTAAATTCTCCTGAGTTACCCCGGTTTTTTTTCTCATTCCTGACGTTACTAGTGGCGTTTCAGCTACTGCAAAATTTTCAACTACTTCTGGCGAGACTAGTTCTGTCTTTGTATTTCTGTATCGCTTCAATAATGATTCAGAAGAGTAAGATGGTGGTCTATCAATAAATACACGAGACAGTTTCTTGTCCTGCTTTGATGGCTGTAAAGCGTAAGTACCTTGCTCATCTGATAAACAATTATCTTTTTTGATCGATTCTTCGGGTAAGATTTTAATCTCAAACTTTTGCCTTGTGTTGAAAAATTTTGCTTCTTTTTCCGCGTTTATTTCTTTCTGCGTCATCATTTTATTTTTTTGATCCTCTCTCTTATGACATTCTAATTTTATCTTTGGAGATAAGCATGATCCATTCATATGATTTTGGTTATTCTCACTCGTATCATGTGTTTGATCCATACTTTGACGAAAGAGAGCTTCAATTTTATTGCTAGGTTTACGGCTTAAACTCTTCATGTTAAGCTTTGTATTTAGGGATCCATATTTTATTTGTAGGTCTTCTCCTACGTCTTGCTCTAAGTCTCTTTTTTGAAGTTTATCAAAATCTGCTGAACAAACTGATGAGTTTTTGTTTTTTTTTGGATACATAGATCTCAAACCTGTTTTTCCGTTACTCTTGTATGGAATTTCTGCAGGCTCAGTAGATACACTGAAGCTGCAGTTTTTGGGCGATCTTTTTGTAGAAAGTTGATTTGTAGTTTTCGGATCAAAGGCTGAATTTTGTTTACTCAGTCTCTCAGAAATTGTTTTTGATGGATTTATACTCGAAGTCTGGGCTATAACCTGCTTCTGCCAGGTCTCTAAATTATTTTTTTTATTTATATCTCGACTTTCCTGCACATCCTCAAGTTTTGATTTCGCCCGAGTAATCTCACAGAATCCTGATTTGTTACTTTCTATTGCTGTGGCGCCTAAAAGAATTATCACTTATTAGCCGAAGTTATTAAAAAATGGAGGTATTACGTCCATACTGCCATCAAAAAATCTTATCTTCTCTTGCATTGATATCACTCTATTGTTATCATTAAAAACAATCTGCGTCGAGGCTTCGCTAGTGAAATTGAGACGTCTCCTATATCCCTGGAAATTCTTCTTTACTGCTTCTTCGTCTACAAAGTTACTTTTTGATTGCTGGGTCTGACTTATTTTCTTATCTGGGTCCAGATTTACTTTGGACTGCGGTTTGGGGGATTTTGAATAAACAGAAGTGTTTTCATATTGATTCGGAACGTCTCCTAGGTCTTTTCCTCTAGTCTCCTCCACTCTATTTGAGATCTCCAAATCTGGATCACTACATCGATTAGTAATCTGATCTTTTTTGGGCCTTCTTGAAAGTTCTCTTGATCTAAATGGAGATAACCCAGTAATTGTCGACGTAGTAACGTTATCCAAATTTTCAAATCGATTGATTAAAGAAGCCAAATTATGCGATTTGATCAGCGGCAAGCAAACAGAAGAAAAAGAATTCCTCTTTTGACGAGTTGAAAATGGTAAATTTTTTGTCACTTTGCAGACTTTGGATCGAGGTCTAGATGATAGTGATGCTGATGACGTTGACGATGATATCCTTGACTGATATCGTACTTTTCTCGTGCTTTTGCCTTTACATATTAAGGACATGCTGGTTACCCCAAGAGTAATCTTGACTAGGATTATGGCACGAAAGAAATAACCAATGGTGAAATTCCACGAACGAAGATGGAGATGTACATGAAAAGTTTTGTTTTTTTTTTAAAAAAAAAAATAATCACAATTTATATATTATAGACTTGTCCATACTCCAGAAATGGTATTTATCTCCCTTTTTATTTCTTTAGAAGGGTTTTGAAAGGTGTGTGTTCTTCCCTCCAAAATTATGTGGATTAGCAATTTATGTAGATAATTCTTATAGGAAACGAAACGGAACTTCCTGTTTTTGTTTTTTAAAAAAATACCTTTCTCCCTAGGAAAAAATCAAAAAACAAGAAAATAAAACAGGAAGTGAGATATGTCCCGAATCGTTTTGGAAAAGGAGGGGACATGAAGGCTTTGAGTCTTTTTTGTTTTTTTCGGTCAAATTCAATTTTTTCTTCTCACTCTCTCTCTCTTCTTGGCTAAAGAGGAAATAATAGTAATTTTTCACGAACATTGTACCTTCCTGTTTTGCTTTGAAGGCATTAAATCACTAGATCGTTTTTTAAAGGAGGGGAAAAAAAAGGGGGAAGGGGTGTGTAAAAAGGCGATGGATTGAACAAAACAATTGTAAACATGTCCACAGAGAAAGAGAAGAGATATAGCAAGTAATCTATAATAAATATTCAACTGTTTTAAGATGTGAAAACTCTCTGTTTAGATTCAAGTGAGTGTGTTAATATTCTTACTTCTAGATTGACTGCAAAGTAATAATCTTTTTTTCTAATGAAAAATTCTCAAATTGAATAATAAGAGAATGAAAAGATGATAGTAAATATTTTAAATCTTTAATTAGTAAAGCTCGTCTGCAGAAAGTTTCTTCTCTCTCTTTCCTTCAGTTTCGGATCAGTTAAACTGGAAAAATGAAAGCAAAACGAAGCTTCCATTTTAATGGACGAATAAAATCTTGTGTCTCTTTATCTTAGCTTGTGATATTACTAATTAAGAAATATTCCCTAATTTTTAGTTCTTCTCGTCATGAGTATCATCTGTGCTGGTCATCTGTTTTCCATAAATAACCCTTTAAACTATCTTGAGAGAAACTGCTATTTGTAGTAGCTTGAGTTTTGGCATAATCTGTTGAATTGGTTTCTTTGGAATTAAAAACTTTCGTTTCGTGCCTGCCAGAGCCGAACTTCAGGTTTTGCGAGAAGTTTTTACAAGTTGACGACTCACGATCACCATTTATGAAAATTTCCTCAGAAGAATGATTACCCCAGGCCTTGAGGATGTCGAAAGTAGGGTTGGGTTCCATGGTTGTCCAAAGTGTAGACAATGGAAGAAGCAATGCTACAATCACTAGAGGCCAGGTATCAATTGAGGGAAAGGTTGGTACATCAATAAAATGAATCAATGCAAAGATTGCTTAATTATTGTTAGTTAATAAGAAATGGAGAGGAAAAAAACTTACAGGGAATTATCATAGTGCATGTACCCATAATGACCGGAATCTGTAAGTACAATCGTTTGTTGGAATATCTCCATCTCCACATATGAAAGACTAACTTTCCAGTGAATATTAGACTGTAAAACCAAATGGTTATAGTCTCAGTGATCAGTACAGAGAGTTGAAGCCACTCAAAGTTGAAATAAGGCTTCGTCTGCACTACTGCCTTGCAATTATAAACGGTATTCGTGAAGCGGAAGCCAACTGAAATTAAAAAGACCAAAGTAGAGAGAAAACTGATCAAATTGTGCCATTTCTTATTTAGTATTTTGGTGACTGTATGAGCTTGGAAAGCGAGGGATATGGTAACAGTTGTGGCAAAGAGAAGCGGAGTAACGATAGACAGGATACTGACAAAATAGTTTCGAAACGAAACATCACTATAGTCGTGAAGAAAGTGTGCTTGGAATCTGCTCCAATCGCTTGTATAGTACAAGGCTTGAAATATAGAACGAAAGAAACCAAAAAATAGAGATAATAGATTGAGAATATGGACTGGCATTCGTAATTTTGTACTTCTAGTGAGAACCGCGGTCGTAATGAACATAATGCAGAATGTGCCAGCTTGAACGCCAAAGCTGATTGAGGCCGTCACATTGAAGAGATTCCACTCATCAATACTTTTAATGAGAATTGTGACAGGAGTGTTGCCATCGGCTGTAATTAGATTTATCTCTTGACTTGAATAATTAAAGCTGCGTGCTGATATTGATGCCATTTGAGGGTAGTGCTTTGCTATTTGCGATATATTAAAAACTCTGAAAGGCCTAATAATAAAAAGACAGGGGAATAAATAAAGCAATCCGCTATCGAGATGAAGAAGCAATAATAAGCGGCTTGAGAAGTTGAGAAGTTTAGAAGTTAAGGATTGATTGATATTGCAAACGGAGAAGCAAGCAATTTATGAGGGAAAAACGTAAAATATTACTATGTAATATATTTGATGAATCCCAACTGAAGCATTGTGAAGAGAATTCAGAGCTATTTCTCTGAAAGGATTGAAGAATTGCATCACAATAACGCGAGTTAAACCACTTTTGACCGAGTACTGTAATGTATTTTCATGGGCTTCCGCATCTACAAACAATGTTAAGACAGAAAAAAGAGAGCTGTCATTTTCTGCTCTGGCTATGATAATTATTTCAACTTAAAGGAGCCAGTCAGTATTCATGTTACAACTGAATCCAACAAACAATACTAAGCTCGCGTGCCAGGTAGGGGGTGCTTAGTATTGTTCTCGACAGCCATTCAACCATCCAGCGTAAAGATCACAGAACAAACAATCAGAAGATTGCTATCTTGGGAACTGTAGGTTTTGTAACTGAGGCATTGCTTCCAAAAAGGGGTGGCGGCTCTGCAAAGATCCCGAGAAGAAAATAATAATTCATCTCACATTCTTAAAAGCTGCATTTGCGATATTTGAACCTGAACACCCGCCTGATAGGGATCTTAAGAGAAATTTCATTTGATCTGAAATTACTCTATGCCAGAGTAATCTGATGCTGCCCGCTTCTATTTTCAAATGAATAATGTCTTGACATGCATTCTTGGATGAAAGGTGCCGGCTATTTGGGGCATAATTGATGAATCAAATAGGCACTGGAAGCCCCCATTAATCAACTTACCCTTTGAGTATTAACTAGATGGTCTTCTGAAAATTTCATATTTCTTCTTGGTGGTTTATTTGACCAATGCAGAGTTAGGTTCTAAAATATTCTCTGCAAGTACGGGGCCAGGATTGAAAAAAAGATATCTGCGATGAAGCCTGGAGAAAGGGGCTTTCGTCAATAGTCGGAACAAAAATTCTGAATTTTGAAAGAAATTCTATTCGATATTTCATCAACAGTTGCATCCCGTTTTTCCCCTTATAGGATTTGTCAATATACATTCATTCAAGGAGTTAGGTGGCGATCAATTTTAAGTAGCTCCTTTTGAATTTTGTGTATAAGTAAATAACCCTTAAGGAATAAATACTGAATTATTTGTGGAATGAATTCAATCACAAAGTATATCTCTTTCTCTTTTTCTTCCCTTCTCAAATGTTTCTTTTTTACTTACGCTAGCACACGTGCACAAGTGGAACCCTCCCGTCCCGCACGAGGTTAATTACTTATTCCGGAAGATAAAATGTGCATACATTTGTGCACTCCACCCTCATCCTCGTCCAAAGCCCCCTGCCCCCTGCCCGTAAGCGTCTTTTATGAAATCAATAATTCGAGTCGTGATACTTTCTCGAGCCGTAAAACAGGTAAATACGCTAAAATATGCAAGGTACGGAAAAAATTTTGAGCTAATCGTGCACTCAGAATGGTAATTTAGCACGAAAATGACCCTTTAATAATCTGCTTTGCACCGTCTAGCGTGATTTTAATCCTTAACTTTGGACAGAATTGCAGATTGCAGGGTAAAAATTATATTTTTTACATGATATACATGCGGCTTGAGATAGTATTTAGTATTCGGCCCTCCCCACTTGCCAATAATTTTTCGCCATTCGTATTTTATCTGCTAATTAGCGCCGTAAGAATTACCATTTTAATGGATAACATTTATCACAGTCACTCCGACAACGCTCAACAAATGTTTACAACTAGAACTGCCCATTCAAACGATATCACAGTGCCACAACACAATAACAGTCAGATTTGGACTATTCCTTTTGGAGTATAGTCTGTGTTTACGTATCAATTTTCCAAGTAGAGCCATTCACATCACGTTCCGACGTGTTTGTCCACAGTGCTCTGCCTCAGGACATTTATTTTCTTCTCCAGTCAACTTGTTTTTATTTTCTGATTATTTCGACGCAGTTATTGTCTTTGATTAAGAATATTTTGTGAAATAAACTGAACAATCCTAGATGCTCGAGGGTAAATTCTCCGTAAAGTGAATCTGCACAGTTTTTATGCACACACATGCCCCACTCTCATCTTCGTTCAAGTTCGAGTGCCTGACCTGCCATTCTTACCGATACTCAACGTTAAATTTTGCATTTTGCACTTCGCATTATATCAATAGTTCAGACGGTACCCACAATTCATAATTCGCAATTTCCGTCTTTAAAGTTTGAAAATCTGCTATTTAGCTCCAATTGGCGCCCTGATTATTTACTTGAAAATTTAAAAAATTTTACACCCCTATGCTAGTTTGTCAGTATACTGCATTTGATTAGGTCCTGCTAATTCTTTCTATTTAGACAGCTTTATTTCAAAATCATTGAAATAAGCAAACAATGTAGTAATAGCCTAGTCCAATGTTTGGCATCTAACAGCATGCCTACCTCTCAAAAACTTGATCAGGACCTATTTAATGATTGGATGAACTCTAGTACAAACTAAACTGTATGGCTCCTTCATGATCGTAACAGTGAGTCTCGAGAATCTACTGAAAGTTAAGAACCGTTTGAATAATTCAATTTATGATATTGATTCAACAGAAACCCGGTCGTGAGATACCAAAAATTAGATAAATTTATCCATTTAATGTACGAAGCGGTCATAAAATTGTGGATTTAAACCTCGATCAAATACTAAGGAATTCATAAAGGTGGGATGTAACGCTTCTATTAGGGCACAGAAGATTTGTAACGACGATAAGATCGTCGTTCACTAAAAAGCCATACACTTGAGTCATGCTCCAGAGTCTCTAGACACATGAAACGTCAACGTCTCCTAAGAATTGGCTAAAGGAGGTGTTAGCGGTAGGTACCAATTGGGGAGCCTTTAAAGATACGACCGAGTGAAAAGAAATTGAGTTATAAAAAGAGATCGGAAATGAGATTTCTTATAGAAAAATCACAGTCTTGCAGATGCTTCGGGTATGAAACGTGCGAACTCAAAAATTTCCGAGGAAGCCATCCGAAAAGAAAGGCACTCTTAAACGCAGATTGTTGAATTAGTTTCTGTAAGTATCAGGAGGAAATCCAGCACATGAGAGGCCTTTACATTGCTCGAAGAATTTGGATTTTGTTCAGACAAAAGAACCAATTTATGAGAAAGATTTTCTTTTCGCTTTCTATACTATCTGGCAATTGACCACTTGAAGACGTTACCAATCCCTATTATGCCTTGAATTCACATACTAAATCTTCTTTTTTGGATAGTAATCGTAACGAATCTCTTCACTTCATCGTCATTCAACATGACGATACAGGGTGTGGAAACTACGCAACTTTTATAATTACTAACGAAGAAGCGATGATGCCACTTGTGAATTAGCTTAGTTAGTTTAAAATTGCTCTGCTCCTTGAAAAGCAGCTAATCTTTATGATTGAGTGCTCAAAAACCGAGGTGGCGACAGAACAAACCATCAATACAATGATGAAGGGTCAGTAGGGCTAAGCAGGGATTATAAGTGGGAACTAGATAGGGTTTTCTAACGTCTTTCTAGGGCTACCCCAGCTCGTCTTAAAGTCTAAGAAAATATCATCCCAATACATTGGGATATTTAGTTTTTCACATATACGAAACGGCACTGACTTTTCACCGACAGGCTAAAAAAGTATGTTAATTGATCAGACTAGTACATTATAAAATATCCTTACTATTAAATTTGTAAAATTTTGACTTCAGTCATCACTTCTCTGGTCATTAAAACTTGAGAAGCTATCATGACAGTTGAAATATAATTTGAAGGATAACATTACATGAGTTGCTACCACAGCTTCAAAATTTTCCACAAGAATGAATTACATAAGCTACTATCTGATTGAGTGAGAAAGTTTTGAGTTCGAGTTTTCCTTTGTTGACCTGGGAGATTAAATTTTTATATCTTATTCAAAATTATCAAACTCCCTTCTACGTTCTAAAATCTTTGGGATGTAGGAAATCCTCGGTATTTTGGATGATAGAGGGCAGAAGAGACGAAAGATGAGTTAAGGATACTGATTTTGGGGGTCTATCTCTTCTCTTAGCGTTAATAGTAGGCTCATGAAGGCAAAATTAATCCCTAGGAATAAGTTTATTCGGAGGAATATCTGTTTTACCAATCGGTGTTGCTCAACTTAATTTAACGATGTTATCCGGTTTTATCCTCCTAGAATGTGCTATTTCCTATGCTTTAGTTTTAAATCCATAGCTAATCTAAATTCTCGAAGAAAAAAACTCAAGTCACTTTGGTCATTTTTGGATACCATGACAGCGGGTGTTACTGGCGGTATTATATTGAAATATGACTTATGAAAATATGATTGGATCTCTTATTACCTTCTGAATTTGATGAGAAATTTTAGTGGTTTTTTTTAAATCATCGGATTTGCAGATATCATAGATTCCATGTGTTTCTTCGTCTTGTCCTTAACCATTGGATCAATGTATTGATTTAGACACAATCGAGTAAGTTTTTAGATGAGAGCTTCAAGTGTAATTTGTGTTTAACTCAGCAATAAAAGACTTACCTATCACTAAAATCATACTCTTTGTTAATTAATGTATAATCTGACAAACAAAAGCCTGAATAGCCTATTCTCTTTTTAATTAATGAACAAGATCTGGATAGTTCATACTCAGCTCATTCATTAGCTTCGTCCACAGCTCTTAGAAGCTTCATTTTTTTTTTCATGTCTGTTTTGATACTCTAATCATTCAGAGCGGTGTCCTTTTTGCTTTCTTTGTTCACCGTCACTTTCTAATACCTAAAAGGAGACAACAGCTTAGGCCAGCAAGTCTCTCCACGGGTACTAATGGTATAGAGGAAAGCGAGGGCAGAAAATACCACTTCGAGAATATATTCCATTAGTGGCTTGCCTTGAAAAAATTGGGGTTTCTTTTGATTATGCACTTCTTCGTATCAACGCCGAAGTTGTGACAGACCTCGAGTAAATTTTTTAATAGGCATAGAAACTTTATCCTCCCTACTCCTCCAGTTTTATTGTTCATCTGAGTATCTTTCATCTTGCCCATGAAGCACGCTAAGGACTTGATTAACTTCAATTTATAACACCGTAAGGGTAAAGCTTTTCATCTTAATTTATCATTCTGGTATCGCTGAGAGCCGAAACTTAATTTCATTTGGCAGTGAAAATAATTTCACCGCAGATTTGCTCGCCAATAGCGATCAGCTTTTTAAATGCTTGATTTACGGCTTAATGTTGTTGTCACCGGTTTACCAACTGAATCGTAGACTGGTATGTATCTTACAATGGTTTTTGAAGCTTCAATATTGAATGTGAAATAGGATTTCAAACTGCGTCAGGGGACGCTAGTTGTATAACTGTAGGCCTCAACACGTCGGGGTTGATAGCGGCAATTGAGTTTTTCTTAAACTACTACAGCAGAATTTATCTTATTAAATGGAGGAGTTTTCGATATGATTCAATGCAAATGGTTTTTTTGTAGACGGTGGATTTAGGAATATTATGAAACAAAATTATTCAGTGTTCAAGACTTTCTGAATTTAATGTTTGTTGTCCTAGGCAACGCTGGATAAGCTAAGATATTTTCACAGCCAATCATAAATAGTATTTTGAAAGGGAGTAGTATGAATAGTATTCAGGGGTAGTATGGTTTGTTCAGCCCAATATAGAACTTCATGCAAGAATCAACTGTCAATCATATCAATCTAGACAAGCAAATGCATAAATATCCCTGCTAAAAACCCTCTTTTTTTCTAGCGTGAGCGAGCCTTTTAATATCGTACCGACACTATCAGCCAATGGAAAGAAATAGGTAAGGGGAGGTAAGGGGTGTCAGCTTTCAAAAAGGGAGAAAAGGGGAAGGTAAACAACCGATCTATCTTGTTTCTAAGAAACACATGACTATAATTTTTTTTCTAGCAGTAGATGCGTATAAAAGCGATGAGGCATTACTAATCAATTAGAATGGGGTACGGCTGCGTGCACAATATTATGCAGGAGTAATTTTTTACGCACTTCCGGGGCGCGGAGCGAGCTTGGCTTGGCGTTAGGCAAAAGTGTCACTTTTGTAGGAGACAATATAACTTATCATAAAGCAGTCAACTTAGTCCAATCAATTACGGCCATTTCGGAAGCTCGCTCAACTATTATAGCACGTTAGGACTGCATACTCTTTTATATGGATACCAAGTAGCAGTCGAACATGCCAGGAAGAATCAAACCAGATTATAAATTATCGTATTTACCGTGAATTCAGAAAAGATTAAATAAGAAACCGATAGATTAAAGCTTGCATATCCTCCTCTAACAAACGATCAAAAGGTTAAAACTCAAGGAAGGTAGTCTGCCGCACATTGATGATCTATCTTCCTAGTCATTTTTTGACCTTTAGATCTGATCTCTTCTTTCCTTGTTTTTAATACTTACATTAAACCAAAAAGAGTCTGTGATCTTTCTTTCTGCTTCTATAAGCCACGTCCCCAAAGTGGTCATGTATATATTTATATATCTCGTTACATTGGTATTTGGACTGACTAATTCACCAGCTGGTCAAGCCACGTATCAATCGCACTGGTCTTTGATCTGAAGCGCTTTATTACCGGTACGTACGGGGATTAATTATTACAGCTAAAAAAATATTTTTAGTTGTTATGTTAGGCAGTTGAACTCCCTGAATGAGGAAAAAATCTAGTATTGTTACAATTCTTCAGCGATTAAGTAATATACAGTTTTTGAATTTTTGGTTTTTCCAATAAAACTCATGAAAAAATGATCAATGGGATTAATGTCAATCTGTTAGTTGTCAAAATTCTTGTAGTTTCATGTTAACACAAATAGAAAGTCAACGACACAAAGACTGTCTGCTTTGTGCTAAAAAAAAAAAAAAGCTGTAAAGCAATTAATAAGTTGCTAGTTAATTACTTTTCCTAGATCAATATGCCATGTCTTATTATCATACATCTGTCTGATTAATCAGCCGGATAGGCGTATCTTTAAATACGCTACTAGATACTTGAGTCATACAAGATAGCAGATCGCCCTGCATAAAATTGGGGGAGCTTTTTAAGAAAAGAATACACTATTATTAAAACTTGAAACTTGAAAATTAAGTATAAGTATATAAACAAAATGTGTCTGAGATGATTTTACTTTTGAAGGATTAGCCGAAATGGACTCTTTCTTTCACCAAATCAGTGTCCCAGGCTACATTTTTACAATCTTGCAGGGCGAGAAAAATTCGTGCGGTTTAGCATAGGAAAATTCATTCAACGATGTTTGTATCGATTATTCATACATAGTAATTTATAATACAAACTTATGGGATTAAACTACAGACTACTTTTGTGATCGAAATTCAACTCTATTTTAAATACATGTAGACTTTATCAAATACATCGCCTTTTTAATGCTGTACTGAGCGTTTCATATTTCCTTCGCTGATGAAGATCAATCGGCTTCATTCATATGCCACAGTTGACAATACATTTCTAATATGAAATGTAAATCTCTGTCGCGAAGGAATTTCGATTTTCTTGATGAGGAATATCCTACAAAATCGAAGAGTAGCTTGAAATTTCCTTGCTTCAATTATTGCAATTCTCAAAAAGTACATCAGATGAGTTTTGAATGATTATCTTAACTCACAATCAAATTTATCTTCGATTTTACCACTCGGAATCTTTCATAGTTGAAATAGGTTTGTCCCAACTTTGATTACCACTAGCTGGAGCGTCCCAGCCTTGATTGTCAGTGGCTTGAGCATCCCAGCCTTGATTGCTATTAGTTGGAGTGTCCAAGCTTTGATTGCTTTTAGATGGAGCGTCCAAGCTTTGATTGCTATTAGCTGGAGCATCCCAGCCCTGATTATCGTTCCTTCTG
>PEDP01000734.1:0-18451 GCA_002918395.1 Erysiphe pulchra | reverse complement strand
ATAAATAAATAAATAAATAAATAAATAAATAAATAAATAAATAAATAAATAAATAAATAAATAAATAAATAAATAAATAAATAAATAAATAAATAAATAAATATGGAACATATTTTTGTTAAAATTCTATTCTGTAATTAGCTTGGTACACATACAAAATTAAGCTAACCAAGCTTTGCACTGCACTTTTTACTATACAAATTGTTAATCAACACAACGTTTGGAAAATGGATGTGCGTGAAACTTACTTACGATATGCTACTAGCAATCTTAACTGTGAAAGTTTTAAAAGTATACGGAAGGCTTATGATAGCCCTTAATGAACACTCCAAGTGCGTGTCAATGGTTTAAACGACAGCTCATCAACGAAAACAGTGATTGACACCAGAGCAAGAGGAGATTTTAGTTAATTGAATACTTGATGAGGAATCATGCGTCTAACTTCGCTCCTATCTCCGAATCCGAGAAATGGCCACCCGAATGAATGGCGACCACGTGCTTTCCGGTCAACTTTGGGTCACCATTTTCCTACACGTAACCCACGCATTGTATCTGCCGTAGCTCGAACGTTGGAAAGTTCAAAAATCGTAGCTGCTAGCTAGTGAGCTATTCGTACCTTTACGAGCGGTTTGAAACCTGGCTAGGTATACAGTTCGAGGATATTTGGAATTGCACGAAACTGGAGTTGCTCTTGGAGGCTGCTCTAATACCCAGGTGCTTGCAAGCTCCTAAATGACAAAGGCTTATCTAAAGTCTCCAGAAAATCATGAGTTGGTATCAATTATTTAGGTTATCTTCGCTACTGGTGTCAAGCTCCAATACCTTAATGTCTTAAAAGAAAATCATCTACAACCAACTTAGTTTCTTACAAAAGATATTCTGGCTTTTAAAACCTCGGAGAACGGCTGGATTTCTAACTCTACAGGACATAAGTGGTTAAAGTAAATTTATACCATATAATTCCCAATCATCTGATCGACATTGAATTAACCTTCTTGATGGCCACGGCTCTCACACATCTATTGAATTTATGTTGCAATTTAAACTTAATAAGATTTATCTCTTCTATTTATCACCCCATACTTCTCACATACTTCAGCTACTGGACCTCGCTTATCTCTCAATAATGAAGTCTAATCACAATAATGAGATTCGAGATCACTCTGCTCATGATCACGCGGCACCAGTCAAGATAGATTGTTTTATTATAGCATACTATAAGACAAGGGAATAAAAACTCTCAGAGAGAGTTGTAAGAGCTAGATGGAGAGCAACTGAGCATTTTCTCGCCAAGACATGGAATCCAGACATATTATAGATGTCTTTAAACGTCCTCTCGGGGGTAAATTAAAAGCACTAAGCTCAGATTCATCTAAATAACTCAAAAACTCGACCCTGTAGGCGACTATTATACCACTAGCCTTAGGCACAAAAAAGAGTATAGGAGAATCTTTATTGCAGACAACTTGTCATGACACATAAACTCACATCTTCTGGTTTGAGAAAGTCCTTGGCTAGACACCAGCTCTATGGAAACTACAGGAAATGATTGAAGCTAGAATACGCTGGGCATCCCAAGCGAAAGCCATCGTTCAAATCTGCACCAAAGCTATAAATGCTATAAAAGAACTCACTTTTCCCAATGCTCAGAGTAGTAACAAATTATTTGTAAACTCTCTTAAAGTGTATCTCCAAGTCTTGATTGTCCAATTCCTACAAATTAGCCCGGTGCCGCATCATTAATACTGCTCACGGTGCCTTCAGAACTGCAGTGACCACATGTGAAGATTCCTTTCCACGTTTAAAAACCAAGATCTGAGAAATGTCCCTTGTCCAATAGTGATCTTGGGAACAAGGAAAAGATGGAAGTTTGATTGCAGTTTCCAGAAGCAACAACTCTAAGCATAAGGAACAATTAAACTCGCGGACCTTCACGACTAGTAGATAGCCAAGTAAGTCGACCACAATACTTATCCATAAAATGACTGCACAAAAGAATGTAGTGGTGAAGACAATATCTAAAGATAATCATCTTTATGGTTGTCTACTCTTACGGATTCCTCGCAACTATTAATGACGTAATTTCACACCAGCTTTAATTCAAGAGGTTGTCATTCGCAAATTGGGTTACTCACCTATCTAATTGACAAAAAAGTACAAGTTGCATCAGGTTACTCTTAAATCGCTAAAGATTAATCAGGTCGTCAACTCCTCTTATTTTTATCTAACCGCCTTTTCGAGGATATATTGTTGGAAGCTACTCGAAATTGGGGAAGCATAATGGCGATAAGAATGTCTCGTCTAACTGTTACTGCAGATATAGCAGCTGATCAAAAATTTGGAGCTTTTTCAAACCGTTCATCAAATGACTTAATTCCTTGCGTGGTCGCTACATTTTCAAGGGGCCTTTGACACAGTGCTACATGATAGGCTATTACGGCACATCTGCTGGATAGGTGTCCATTTGGATACTAGTATGATGATCTCCCCGCCGGATTCTGGCTCACAGCTGTTAAGCTACATTTGTGACAGGTCTAGGAATCGGAGAAAATACTAAGAAGGGTTTTAGGATGAAAAGAACGAAAGCAAAGAATGCAGGTAAACTAGTTAAGTAACAAATAAGTTACTTGTTACTCGACCTAATAACAAATTTACAAAATCTAAATTACTAATATTGAAACAGGAACTCCAACTATATAACGTAAGACCAAATAGTTCCTTTTCTTTACACTATTGATGACAATAACCAAGCTATAAAATGAGACACGTAGATCTCGGTACATTCCATTCTTTCAAGTAATCTACTAAAGTTAACATAATTTTACCCCTGCAAGTCAGTAAGGAAAGTTTCATATCAACTAGACCAACATTTAAGCATCATATAATAATCTATAATCTGGAGTGAAAAAGCACTTAATGCAGCCCAACATATGAGAAGACTTAACTCAGTCAGAAGAGGGGCAACTTCCGGGGCCTATGTTAAAGCTGTCGATGAAATTTAGGGATATGAAGTTTGGTGGCCAGGGCCAACTCAATCGGCGGCAAGAAGAAATGTCACTCTCTCTACAGCTCATCTTTGCGGGCAGATTGACAAGGCAGTATACACCGCTATAAGAGCTACTCTCCCAGTATGAAAAACTATACAAAATACGTTTTTCCATGGAGAAGTGGGCATACCACCAGCAAATATCCTCCTAGAAGGGTTCCAGTTATGTATGACTTTTTGCCAGATTTAATTCACTAGATTTCCAGCATCCACTCCTGATTCGAGCTGCTTCGTGTCCAAATCAAGGCACTCGGAAGTACAAAATGAGATTTCGATCCTTAAAGCAACTTGAAATATACATGTCTCGATTCCGAAAACGCTTCCAGCTGCTGTCTCAAGCCATAGAAGCGGAGCAACTCTGCATTCCAAAGTATATTAGTCATCCGAAGACAAGTGCAGAATAGTTTTAATAAATACAAGCATCCTTTGCCTCAGCAAGGATTTATGTCAAACGAATTCAACTAAAAATTCTCTATTTGATTGATTATGAACAAAAACTGTTAAATCTAAGCAGGTATTATCATTTTATCTATACTCCACAAATGAGTAATTTATAGAATAAGATATTTATGCAAACTTCCTGTTTGATGGTCAGGTAAGTCGGTAGTTGCTATGTCCAAATATATGACTAAAAATATTAGTCTAGAGCATTTAAAAAAGAGTAAAATATTAATTTTTAGTCATTCAACAACATATTCTACATGCCAAAAGCTAATAATATCTTGTGCCAGTCCAGGAAAGCTTGACAAAACGGCTGTAAGTTTCTCTATTCCTTCTCTTGTCGTGACAAAAGCTAAAAGGCCGGAGATACTGGAACACAAATCACTCAATAAATTTCTTGCATGATTTGGCATCGGGGGATGTATAGAGCAGAATGGAAGTAAAGTGACTGCAGATATGCCCCTTTGAGGTGGTCTTAATGGTTGGCCCAACTGTTCTTGTAATACTTTCATTGTAGCCTCAAGTGATTCTACACTAAACAGCGGAATAATAGGAATTTCAAGATCTGATAGAAAACTAGAATACGTCAGCACTGTAGTCTTGTCTTTCATCAAAATCACCTTTCCTGGATAGACATTAATGCCTTCGGGCTGTTGTCTTTCTGACCCTGCCCATTCAATAGGAATATTATCCCGATATTTTTGCCACCTTGCCTATAGAAGAGTCTTTGAATCCGAGCTGATACTAGATTAGACTCTTTGAGGTCGACGGAAGAGAGTAAAATAATTTGAAAGAAGTCCGGTGAGCCAATACCGGTAGTCCGCGACGTGATTGGAAGTGCTAAATCAAAAGTATCAAGCTCATGCTCTACTTTGGGTAAGCTAGTTACTATGAACAACTACATATTTTGATCACCTTTCCATTTAGGAAATTTGGTTGCAAGAAGTAAAGCTGGAACTTTATTCCATTCACATCTTCCTCGAAGTGAGGTGCAAAACATACTGTAATCTTTAGAGGTGTCGACGAGAAAGTAAAATTGTGAATAAGACTCCTAGTATCAGTTTACACTTTCTCTGAGATTTTTGAAGGATCAATATTAGTTCATATTTCAGATGAGAAGTTCAAGGGAAATAGAACCTGGCACGAAGCTCAAGATAGGATTCATGATGTGAGATTTTGAGCCATAATAATGAAAAAGCTTGATTCCAAAACTATTCCTTCAAAATTAGCAAGCTTATGGTGTAACACTGATTTGCGCTAGTGATAAACTCACGACGCTTCGTTTCTGTTATTCCCCTTAGGAGAATCATGCATACACATGACTTCATAAATCACCAATATTGTAAAATTACAATTTCAAGAGGCTTCACTTATTAGTTTTATTTTTTCTGACTTCAGATAGAGTTGTTTCTAAGGCCTCGACTTTAAGTTTAACGTCATTATTTACACTTTCGAGAACACGTTCCCGGCGATCAAGTTCCTCTAGTTTGTTGTATAGCTCGGCAATCTTTTCTGCATTGACGTCTGGCTTTCCTTTAGTTCTTACATATTCGTAAGATATGAGGGTTCCTGCCACTAAAAGTACAAATGTATCTCCTACGACATTTGCAAACAATTCAACGGCCTTTCCTTCAGGTAAGGGTCGAAACTTTCGTTTCCATACACTTGAAGGGACAACTTTTGGAACAGATTTTTCCCTTGCTGTGTCTTTTAAATTCTTAATGTCTCCCGCATTATTTTGCTCTGTATTTTTCACTAAAGGTTCCGACTTATCTTTGACTCGTTTTTCGGCTGTAGAGTCTTTTAATAATGTTACTGCCATTCGCATGTTGACCTGATGCATTTTCTGTCCGTATCTTTCGGCGTATACTCGAAATCTAGGATGTTCCTGAGCTTGAGATTTTATCCAATTCTATGTGAGGGTTATTATTGCGATCTTACAATGGAATGATGTCATTACTTACCCCTCCATATTTAGATATATGTCTTACGAATAAAGATGCCAATTTGAACAAAGGAAGGGAAGCCATACTTCTAGTTCCAGCAGGAAAGCGAATGGCGAGAAGGAAATCAGTCTTCGAAAAAAGCCCACATCAGGCTCAGGGCCATTGAAATCCAATTTCAACAGATGGGTCCTTGATTACGTAATTGACTTATCCCATCGAGCACAGTCTACGTTCCAAAGGATAATGCGTTGATAAATTAGTGCATAATTGTTAAGTGCTAAATACTCTTTAGCGTGCGTACTTAAAGTCCCCTAGAATCGTGATATTTGCAACTATTGGGCGGAAGCAAATAGTCTGACGCCACCCATATCGCACTTCGTTCACCAGACGACTAGTTATCTTATCACTGACTATTTGGGGTAGAATTGGCGTAGATATAACTTACAAAATAGTAGTTAACAAAGCATAATTGTATGTGTTTGGTTCCCTTTGCTGCTGGCACGGGTAACAGAATCCATAAAATCGACATAGAGATCTTAATTGCGACAGTAACGCCCATTATTAAAAGTAGGTAGGCATTAGGGAATTTTTTCTGACGACGATTGCTCTCTCTAAATGGTCATCAATTAAATAAAAAGCAGCGTCTACTCTATTATAAGCGCCGAACATTATTGAAGGGAGCTTTAAATAGTACAATATTGAAATTCTGCATATTGAGCAAGTCACAGTCAGGTAGTCATATTAATGAGGCATAGATTACTGTAGTTTTGAAATCGACGTGAGATTTAGGTGATCGAGGATTTGATCAAAAATAAAACCAATACGAAAATCACTAAATCATATCCATTATATACACTGTAAGCTACAAGCCATCTATCTGTTGCGATCATAATTCGACAAATTTACGAACGTAAGTCGGTCTGCTTGGAAATAAATGTATAAAGAGAAATTCTTATCAAGTACCGGTTTTCTATCTACTTGGAAAAAAATCCATTTAAGATTGTTGAAAAAGATTTAGTAAGATAAAATGGAATAGGGTTGCGTATATGTCATCCCGTCAACACTCGTGGGGGTATAATAAAGGCCACTAGATCTCTGTTGCCAGCGAAGTTTCAGTAAGTTATTATTTCGAGATCGCTGTAAAGAAATTTGTAGATCTTTCTGTACCGTATCTTTATTGATAAATTTCTTTGAATGTCGTAAAGCTCCGATAGCGAGAAACAATATTTCATCTCGAGAACTGCTTCACAATCTCTCCATTCTACTACCATGGTGGGCCATTTAAGAAATTATTTTCAGTTTTGGTAGATGCAAAGATAAGATCGTGTCGAGATTGGCAGGAAACCGAAGCCCTGCTAATTTGATCGAAGTAGCTTTTTAGCTTTTTATGCACAACCTTCCACCTTGTCCCAGGAAATGGTTTCAGCAAGTATCATTCCGAATCATCCGATTATGGCCTAGTTGCATGGCAACAAAAACCCCAATAGGGCTAGCAAGCAATATTGACTAACTTGACCAAGGTAAGATGAGCACCAATCCCAGGATAACAATCTTGGTCAATTGATATGTTACAAATATCAGAAAAAGATTCGGGAAGAAGCGACAAGTCCAGTAAGTTAATACTAATTTATTTAAACTAAGTGATCTATTATCATTACCATTGCTTTCTTAAAGTCAATGCGAGGAAATATACTCACCTGAGCGCATGAATCTTGCTAGAATTTGGTAATCAATCGTTCAGCTTTCTACAGAAACTCAGTTTAATGCATCTGATTATTTTTAAAAAGTGGGCTTAAAAATATAAATATTACTTATCTACTAAGGAAATGAACCAATTGTCTTTTTATATTCAAGTTGAGCATGTAGCTTAAACAACGCCTTCACCCTTTTAGGCAACTTGATCGGTATTGCCTTGGAAATTCTACCTTCAAGAAGTTGCAGAGTTACTTATAATATTTACTTCTAGAATTATCGCTGATAATGATACTTAATAGGGCTCATGTAGACATACAAAAATAATACTCTACGAACTAAAACACATGAAGACGAGGAATACTAGTAAATCGCAGGTTATTGTCTAATTACATTAAGGAGAATGGAGGCTTTATCTCCGAGGGATGTAAACGCTCGCATCCGAAATAATCATGCAGTTAATCAGGTTGTAAAACCGTCAACAGTTCCATTGAAATCAACCCAGAAAGAGAAAGATCATCCACCACCACCACCTCTAGAAGTGATTGAGCCTGCTAGTTTCAGTCAAAAAAATGGTATAATTTACAAAACTGGTCAGTTACTAGGTCGAGGAGGCTTTGCAGTATGCTATGAAGGTCAAAACGCGGATACACGTCAAAAATATGCATTGAAGATAGTCAAAAGTCATATGCCACAAAAAAAAATGGAGCAAAAGGTTACAAATAATACGGATATTTTTTACTTATATTATGTCTAACCTTTTAATAGTTCCAAACAGAGCTACAGATTCACTCTAAAATGAATCAGGCGAACATCGTCGAATTTCACAAAGCATTTTCTTACCAGAAATGTACTTACATTGTTCTAGAGCTTTGTCCAAATGGTTCATTGATGGATATAGTTAAGAAACGCAAATATATAACTGAACCCGAAGTTCGATTTTGGACAGTACAGATGGCCGGTGCAATTAAGTATATGCATGGTAAGGGAATCATACATAGGGATCTTAAAATGGGTAACATATTTCTCGACAAGAATATGAATGTTAAGGTTGGCGATTTTGGATTGGCGGCGCTTCTTATGTCCGGAAAAGACTTGCAAGCCTGTCGACGTACTACACTCTGTGGAACTCCGAACTATATAGCTCCTGAAATTCTATCAAAGGATAAGAGTGGCCACGATCATGCAGTTGACATATGGAGCTTGGGTATAATTATGTAAGCCCTCAATTTTAAAGCTTTCCTATTAAAATTGAATAAACTAATACATTTCTTCCAGATTTGCTATGTTAACAGGGAAACCTCCATTCCAATCAGCAACTGCAGATGAGATTTATCGGAGGGCACGAGAACGAGAGTACGATTGGCCAAAATTAAATACATCTGAAAATTTTATCTCGAAGGAAACTAAGGATTTAGTATCAGAGCTTCTTCAAGCTCCTCAACAAAGACCTCTTCCTGATAAAATTGTCCAACATGCATTTTTTACATGTGGCTGGACTCCAAGACCTGAGGAGATGACTATTTCTCTACGAGAACGGCACCCTGATCAGTTTCAATTTCCTTCACTCGATAAAGAGGATGTTTTTATTTCTAGCCTCAAAAACCTCAAAAGTCTTTGTTCACAATGTGAAGTCGGACCTTGGACACTGCCAAGAAAGTATACTAGTACATACCGCGAAGTAGAAGAAGAAGAGAAATTGGGCCTTACTCCGGCTGTCCCATTAGCTGAGGGCGTTGTTTACCGTCCATTTCATACCTGGCTTCAAGAGCAAGTAAAAAATCTTAAGAAAAATGGCCAAAGTGCTGTCAATATTCTACAGCTCTTAAAGGAAGTTGTATCCCCTGCTTCCAAAAAAAATTTCAAAAACGGATCCTCTTTTCGATCATCTAGTAGAAGTCATGCTATTTATCAAAAAGAAAAGTCTCATGTGTTAGCCAATAAAGACCATGAAAGAAAAATCCATATTACTTCTGGAATCAATAAAAAGGAGACGATAACCAGGCTCATCCAAAATGAAAAAAAAAATCAAGATCCCCCTGAAGATGTTAGAGATCAGCTAGCTGTCGATATGTTTAATCAGTTGAATATTTTTGATGCAAAAAAGAATAATCATGGGGAGTATAAGGCATACAGTAATCATTCGAGAGCACCTTTCTCGATTTTCCAAAAATCGGATGCTGTGAAAGAAGTCCCAGATTCTAAACCAGACATAATCCTTTCACGGCTTCGTCGCTTACAGCTGGAGTTAGAACGTTCACTCAACAGCAGATCAATTGCTGCTGAATCGCGTATTCCTAGAAAAAGCCCTATTATTGTAGTTAAGTGGGTAGACTACACCAATAAATATGGATTGGGCTATATATTGAGCAACGGTAGCGTTGGAACTATATTCAGGGCAATTCCAGCATTTCCCCAAGACCCCCAAAAAGGCTTAAATCCCCCCACCTGTGTACTTATAAGAGATAGTGAGAAACACCTGATAAATCAAAATAATCCAAATTGGATTGATTATGGTCAGCTGGTACCCATTACTGGTCATAAGATTGAATTTTATGAAAATCGAGGAGATCAAGGATTTTTCAAGGCAGAAGTCAAAGCTACAAAATTTAAGAGTGTTTCAGGCCTAAATGGTGAGATGTTTAAGCTGGGTATCGGGCAAGATGAGTTTGACAGTCGTAAAAAAGAAAGAATTGCTATTTGGAGAAAGTTTGGCAATTATATGACTCAATATGGCAGAGATACGGATTATCCCTTCGACGAGAATCCCCAGGATAACCTAGAAGCTGATTCCTCTGCTGCAACATTTGTGAATTTTTACCAGCGTTGGGGTGATGTTGGATGCTGGGGATTTGATGATGGCCATCTTCAAGTATTTCTAAACCTTTCACGTGTTGGTCGAAGCTAATGAATTAAAGTTCAATTTCCCAGATCATACCAAAATTATTTTATCTGCAGATGGGACTTGGTGTGACTTTTATCACCTGCCAATAAAAGCTGCGCGAGACCTTGAAGAAAAGGGAATACTTTTACCACAGGCTCTTGACGAGCGTCAGCATTTATCTTATCCTCTTCAGTCAATGCTCAATTTCAAAACAAGAACCATCCGCACAAGATCTAATCGACAGCCTGAAATTGACCCAAAAATACTTGAAATACCTCAAGCTAATGATCTCCGTCGAAAAATCGAATTTATAGTTCAGTGTATCAAAGAATGGACTACAAATGGCGGTATCGGTATTAGTGATTTATCAGTAGAAGGTCGACTTAGGTGGTCTGGAGCAAGACAGAAAGTTGATACGAAAATCCCTTACAAGCAGGTTTGGGTTTGTGTCGGTGGACGTGCCACCGATGAGAGAAAAGTCATGTGGTTTGATCCTAGAGCGCCTGACATAATACTGTCAGATATTGACCATTAAAAAGATATGTCTGATTGTTCCATTTCTTTTTCACAGCATTGAATTTTAAAGTCCTTTGCTTCGTTCGGGGATTAAAAGATGACGTTTGGGTTGTTTTAATTAGCGTCTGGGGAAGTTTTTTGGCGTGAAAGTCTTCTGGGTTGTGAGGGAGGTTATATATTTTTAACGTATATGGCGTTTAATGTTCTCGCTTTAGATTATGATGTATATTTATTTTTGTAATATATAAGTTGCCGACGCTAAGAGCAACAAGTCTCCTATCTAGCACCTTTAATAATTATCATAATAACAGTTGTATATATAAAGAAAATAGGGAAATAGTGAAAATTAATTTAATATTGACTCAGGGAATTTAATGAGCTTATTTCAAACAGATCTCTTTTCAAAGAGTTACCCGTCAACTTACTTTGCTTGAGTTAGATAAATAGCTACCTCTTAGAAACAAGGGTTTCATTAAACGTCACTGTTTAAAGTCTGTTACGCTATTGGGCATGAGAGATCACAAGATTTTTACATACTCATTTTACAAATGAGAAAAGAAGATGAGTAACCCATATTCGAACCAATAGATATTGAATGCATCAGAAATGGCACAAAAAGGGGTTCAAGTTAACGAATTAAATTAGTTGTACTTCAACGAACAAAATTCAAATGACTGACTGACAGCAGTAGGGTCATATTCTACCCCTCTCTACTTATTTTCGTTTTTTGAGGGAAGAAAACTCGAATGCAAGAGATTTATGTCGCATTTCCTTTCGTCTTCCATTCTGATGGAGTAGCTCGTAGAGTCTCTTATTTGTAAGAGAACTAGTACATATCTGCAAGTGATGTTGAATTTTTTTGTGTCAAGTTTCCCATAATAGAGCCTCTTCAAAATTAGAATTCAAAGACTCGCTTGGGCGATGCTTCATTGTATTAAAGACTGCATATTTCGTCGGAGCTCTTTTGGTGGAAGAGGAAGAGAGTTGATTACAAGCCGAATATACTTTAAAATTACTAAATAATTATGTTATTACTGTTTCACCACTGTATCTTCACGGTTTTTAAAGACCATTCCGTTGATTAACTATTAGACAACTGTCCAGTCCATTATGAACAATAAATTTGGCTAGCGGGTGGCGACTTCTAGCGTATGCTTGCCGTTAGCGGTGTACATGATTTGGTTTAGTACACTAGATATAAACGCCAGACAAAGATAATATGATTAGTACCCAAACGTATATTCACAGAACATTGCGCAATTATTGTCTAGATTGGATTTCAAAGGGGATGAACTTGAATCCCACCTCATTTAATCAATAGTTCGTCTCACTGAGGAACACCTTTCTTTCCACAATGCAGGATCCTTTATCTTCGACCAACCCTTGCTTTCGGGCGACCAAAAAAAGACGTACAGCTTACCGTCAGCGTTATTTTTTTTCGGAAAATGATAAGAACGATATCGATGAAAATCAAGAGAGCGTCAGCACAGACATAGATCTCGCGCAAAGTCTACCAAATATTATTGAACTTGATAATGTGTATCTCAGTCCAACTATAGCTAGCCAGCCGTTGATTACGGCAGACCTTGTTCGAAAGCGGCTAAGGCACCGCCGGATAGGAGGAGTGGAGTTTAAAACTGAAGTTCAGACAACAAAAATAAAAGAAGAAAGACCGGAAGAAGCTGAAGATCCCGAAGAGGAAAGCCCAGAAGGGCTCCAAGGCATAAAAAATAAATTAAGAATCTTTACTAGGCAGACAGGTGTCATAGGTGATGCTGATAGACATATGTGAGCTAATTTTTATTTACTTTTCTCATTTGCCTCTTCCTATTCCTGTTGTGTGTATATTTGATAATATCTTAAATGAGGTCACTGACAAATCAAGGATGGCATATGTAGATTCTGAGTTAGCAAAACGTGGCTCACAGGGCTTGCAAGCTTCAACATACATACAAACGACAATCCAACAGCACCTTCGGCATCGAAACATGTCAATATCTCACATATACCTAGCTCATCAGATCAAAAGCTTAGTGATATATCAAAAGTTAAAGCTAATGTAGCACCGAGACAACCAGTGACGCTGGGGATGTTACAAGAGATAGATCTAGGTGATGAAGCAAGGGAAAGAAATGTTAAGATGACTGAACAAGCAACAAGAAGACTGGATGGTGAGGTGATTGAAGATGAACAAGAAATTAGTAAAAATCGGAAAAAGGGTGGAAAAACAAAGCCAGGCAAGGATGGAAAGTCGTGGTGGGAACGAAAAAGAAGACGTGGTGATGATATTAAGAGAGATCAGCTTGTTGATCAAGTTCTACGAGAAAATCGACGTAAGTCTTACATCAGTTCATATCTAGATGCCATGAAATCTTCAGTTTATTAACAGAAAGCCCCACAGTTGAAATCTATGAGGAACCACATGTCCATTTCCTAGTTACTCAAACTGATCAAGCAGCCGATGATCGTATTGCAGAAGCATTCCGACGTGAGTTTATGGATAATGCTTCATCACGCCAAAGAAAGAAGAACACTGCATCTCAGGCCTCTGCGAGAGGTCAAAGTGGAAAGAAGGACGAAGTTCTGAAAGGTCCTAAACTAGGCGGCAGCAGAAGTGCAAGAGCTGCTGTGCGTGAGACTTTACTTAAAAGCGCTAAAAAGTAGCATGGAATAATTTGTAGTCAATCTTTCGATTAATATTTTCCTGAGCGGGCTCTGAGTATCAAATCCAGTGCATCTAAAGGAGGATAATCCACAAATTTCGAAAACATATCAATTTTGTGTAAAATCCATTAGTAAAGCGTACGATCAAGATAAATTCATATCTCATCAAAATGCTCCGCTACGAAAAAAATTACCTTTTACGGTACTATGGGAATTCCCTTCAATCTTAAATTAAATGGATACTTTTTTATGGAAGAGTTTTTCAGATAAAGTGTTCTATGATTTTATATCTATAGTCAACGACTTGCTATGTCACGCATTATTTATCATGCTTTATGTTCGTTGATTTAAAAAGCAAACTATAAATATACAACCATAAACAAGTTGCCATCATGACCTCGCTAAAAGGTCTCTCTCTTATACAGATGATATCCTTGCTGTGCTGGAGATAGTCCAAATATATGGTCACATGGAATCTACTTCTGGATATGGATGGGCATTAATTTAAAGATAACCGTACTATTGATTACAAGAAGAGCCGAAACACAACTTTTAAAGCCCTACTAGCCTTACCCCCAAAACAATCGAACCTGCGCAGACCTGATAGTTTTCCTAGTCGTCTTAAAAAGTTTCAATTCTTTCGTTGGGCAAAGTAGATACAATCGATTCTCGACCACTAACTTCTGAGTTTTATGACTGAAATTTCTTTTGTGTCAAATAAATTTTTCTAGGGCTCTAATTCACGGACTATCTTATTCAAAATACGAATATAACCCATAAATTTTAGGGAAAAAATGTATAGCAAGAATCGATAAATTATCATGTCGCTCGGATAGTTAAGTTAATGTTTCCGGGTGGTGGTGATTAGGCTCTTTGGCAAAATTAGGACTGTAAAGTATGATTATAATGATCATTTGTATATTTAATTGAAAGTCAAAAAGACTGAGTAGTAACTTTTAGGGGGAAAAATTAGTTAAATCAATACTTTGTGCTAGATGATGACAAGCCATCCCGAGATAAATGAGGAATGAAAGAGATACAAATTATTTATCCACTCTCAACAATCTCAGTACAGCAGATAGACTCAAACTATTGCTTATTCAAGTCAATAATGAAGCTATGGAATAATGCTATATAGTTATCTCACGAAGTAAAAATCGTCTCAGAATTCTTCATCAGCTTTATCAACTCGATGTATCATGCACACTTTACACATCGAAAACCAAATATAGGAATTTTCAGAAATTCTACTTTTTCATTTTTTTGAGTGTTTCTACTGCTAAGAAATACTCCCTAAGCCATTTGTCAAAATCTGAAATGATAGAGCCAACAATAAAAACTTTATATATTTCAACCAGAATACATCGTCATTGAGGAAAAGTGCCTTCTGATTTTACTTCCCTAACCTAAGATCGCTCTTGCGTCTTATCAGAATCAGTAATTCATATTAAGACTTGCGACTTCCCATTTTTGTTTACCCTCCTTATTTCAAATTTAGATCACCCTGTAAATCAAATTTTGTAGTTTACATTTGTTAAAATTTCAGAATCTTATCTTTCTGAAGTACGAAATTTCTTGGAAGTAAGATAGTTGTGTATATTATTTTTTTAATTCATTATCACCTCAATCATGGAAAACTCTGATGCTCTTAAAATTGATAACCTTTCAACGCCGACTTGCTCTCGCCAGAACTCAGTACATATTCCTCGAAGAACAAGTTGGGGAACTGCAATCCCACCCCCTTCTGAACACGAGACGAGAATACTACACCAAGAGGAAGATATGTTTGATGAAGTTGATCTCCATAAGACATCCTTAGAGTCTATCTATAGTCGAGAAACAAACTCGTGTAATACTCTAGAAAATATTTTTGCGTTGGGGTTATCATTCGATGGAGATAACGCAGAATCTGGCAGTACGAAGAATTTCGAGAGCTTTTCCTTAGATGATACTGGAGATTTCACAAACCAGACTTTTGATCTTAAAAGACCATTCAATAAATGGACAAGGAACCTTGAGAAACGAGCAAATAGAAGACGTAAAACAGTCGGGTGTGGTACCAACAAGTCAACGAAGAACGTGGATCTATTTGACTCACCTGGGACTCAACGAAGGTCAGCTCACAAAAAATCTTCATCTGGCTCATCTTTTGGATTTGTGACTGCTGTTAAAAGTGCCAGTATTAGCCTTGCAAGCCTTAGTGTTGCAACGAAACCAAGGAGAACTACTTTATCTTCGCGTCAACAGCGCACTGATCAAAATAGCAAAGCATCTAATCCTCTGAGAACATCTGAAGATAGCTCATACATAGCTAGTAATCCTTTCATAGACCAGGCAGTTACAAAACGCTCACTTCAGCGTCGAAGAGTCTTAGAAGAAATTATAAGTACAGAAGAAAATTATGTTGCAGACGTAAAGTTTCTTATGAATGTAAGATTTCAAACTTTTAATCATATCAAAACTCGTTTATACTAAGAAAAAAGGTCTATGTCACACTTCTAGCTTCAATGCCTTGTATTTCTTCTAATTTGAGGGCTTCAATTACTCGCAATCTTAACGAAATTCTCGAATTTCATGAAGAATTACTTGGTGATCTTCATAATGTCGTTCCCTTTTCCGAATATACACAGTCAAATTATGTCAAACTACCTGGTCATAAATTAGCAGGGCATCAGAGATGGCGTAGTCTTGATGCTGTTCCTGAGAATTCAACCGGTATTTCATGGCTTCAAGAAATCCCAGGAATGATAGCAGAGCCTAAGGTGGCTGCTAATGTTGCAAATGTTTTTGGAAAAAAGGTATCACTTGGCGTTTGTACAAAAATTATTCTTTTCATGCTCATGATCAATTTTAGATAAACCGATTATTTATATATGAAGAGTATGGTGCTAAGTACGAGATGATGATCAAGGATATTGGCTCAACACACCGGACAATTCCTCAATGGACAAGTTTTCAAAAAGGACTTGAGGCATTAGCTTCATCTCTTGCATCTATTAGCTGCCAACAAGATAATAGAAAAAAAGCAATGACAATTGGTGATCTCCTGGTTAAGGTGAGAACAAAACCCTATTGAAATACAACCAATAACTCTTTAAAAGCCAATACAGCGAATATGTAAATATCAACTATTACTCTCAGAACTGCTCAAGCAAACACCTGTTTGTGATTGTCCAGATTCTCATCTAAGCATAGAAACTGTGATGATAAGACTACGTGAAGCAACCTCAGCAATAAATCAAGCCGCAGACGATCCACAAATGAAGACTGTGATGGAAAAATCATGGCTTCTTCAAGATCGCGTATCATTTCCAGATATGGTATTTTTGTATTCTTAAATTTGCTGAAATTTGCTGATAAATGAAGCTTGAAGCTCGCTCAAAGATCCTAGTTCGGAATCTTGGTCACATTCACCTCTGTGGTGTATTATATGTCTCGTGGCAAACTAAGAATAGTGTCGAAGGAAAATATTTAATTTGTTTACTATATCGTGACTATTTATTACTAGCTTCTTCTCCAAGATACGATCAAGTCTATGTCGTCCAGGCTTGTATTGGACTATTCGGAATAGGAATCGAAGAAGTTGATAATGGTCGAGGTAGGTAAAAAATATATTGTCTGGAAAGATATATCATGATTTTGGAAAGCAATTTTTACAACTTATCAGACTAACATAAATTAGGCCTTCAATGTCACACTGCTCAATTCTCTTGGAAGTTAGTTTTTGAATGTGATCATCAACTCTTTGAACTCACCATGAGCGCATGTTCCTCTCTGGAAGAAAAGGAATGGCGTTCTCGCTTAACGAAATGCTCTTGCCGGGAGGGCCTGTTCACAGAAGAGCAGTCTGTCTTTTCTTCTATATACTTACCTGTCAAACCTTTAGGATCAATTTTTGGAAAGCCAGGTCTGTATAAATTACATACAATCATCATCTTTATACTAATTTAATTTACAGGTACTGTTGCGCGACGAATGTCAGTTCATCGGGCAACAACTGTTGGACCGATGTCAGGACTTTGTCAGGTTATCATTAAGAATACTAATGCTTTCAAAGAAACCCCCTCATCTATTGCTATTAATCGATCTCAATCATTACTTACAACAAATCGTACACCAGTCCTGGCTCCATCTCGAGTAGAGCGGTGTCGCCTTGAGGCTCTCCTTTCGGATGTATGGTCTCGTCAATGTCTACCTTATCCTGGCATGACACATAGAGCTCGAAGCGAACACATAGTCCGAACGTCTGCTAGCTCTATGATGCGGAAATTGAGTGTGGCAAGCATTGCAAGTAATTTTACTAAGCAATCTAGTAGTGCAATATTTGCACACAAAACTACTGAAGATAATGAGCTTTCAAAGTTTAATAATCCTAATCCACCGTCACCTCATAAAGATAATAATTTTAACTCAAATAAATCTAACTTGGAAACTCCATCAAAGCCAAGACTATTTAAGATCCCAGATGAGAAAGAAAATGTTTCACACAAAAACTCTCTGGAGAGTCTTGCAGTCATGGCTTTTGGTTTGGGCAACAGTTCCACAGGATCAACACGTATAGAAACATTAAAATCTAAAAATAGTTACACTTCTAATAGTTTTCGGGTTACAACTCCACTGATCCGTTCTCCTAGTGCTAACAGTAACAATAATTTACATAAATTACTCTCACTTTCTATTCCGATGCCTTTATCATCGTCCATGGCTAAAGATAATGTACATAATGATTTGCACTACTCTATTGCACAGTCTAAAGAGCCACAGCCTTCCTGGAAATTAAGAAAAAACCAAAAAGTTAATAGAAAGGGAAGCTCAGTTGTTGTAGAGGGTATTCGTAACTTTTTCCGCTGAATAGTTCACATGTTTGTTATTTTATTTTTACACTTTATGAAGCATAATTATTTATTTGTTTTTTTCAAAGGTATCTATTACAGAGGAAAAAGGTTATATCGGCGCTAGACTTTTTAAAAAATTTTCTGATTAAAAAAATTTAAGGATAGAATGTGGTGATAACTTTTTGATTGTGCGGAATCAGCTAATAAGTAGTTGTAAAACCAGCTCTACCGCATCTGTGATTTTATCCACTCTCAAAAACCTCTCATTAGGATCGATTTGATTGATATCTTTTTCTTTTCCGTGGGTTCTCAGCCGAGCTAAAAGAATATTTCAACCGTTGGTTATCTAAAGGTAAATGTTGGGATTACAGGATATAAATATATATATATATATATATAAGTACTATATTTTGTGTGTTCTTCAATC
>PEDP01000733.1:0-18437 GCA_002918395.1 Erysiphe pulchra | reverse complement strand
TAAGTTTCTGGCAGTTAGGCTGGCAATCGTGTCGTGGTTGTATTCCGTTTACGCGTCTTCGTAGGGTTTTAGCTACAACATTGAAAGCTGCAGCACTCTACTCGAGGGTTTCAAACTGGCCATCTTGAAAGGCCTGTAACGCAAGAGTGAGCCTGCCTTCTTTCTGAGTAGATTGCGCGTTTTTTAGTTGAGACATGACGCGTTGAAGGTTTATTGTAGTTGCCAAGATATTTCGCGGACACTCGGCGGTCAAACACCTTAACATCTAATTCTCCAACTCTGCATTAGCTTGAGACTTTTACCCTTGTGGTAATTTTAATAATCATTATTGCGATAGTAACAAAGCTTGTTGCGTGAATATCCATTGATTAAACAACTATGCTAAAAGAAATTTATCTGAGACTACACTTGAGGTTATATACACTAACTACTCTTGTTACTTGGTACATACCAAAGTCCTAGTAATAGTCGTCGTTGAACGTGCTCTATGAATCAACCTAAACGTAATAAGTTCTGTTGTAGATACAGGTTATTGGCAATATATTGTTTAAGTAGATGAAGATCAGCGATATCAATAATTTAACGAAACTGTTATTCGCTTAGGCATTTGTGAACCATTATGCCTTACTTAATCTACTAAGCGTTTCTTTTATTAATGGTAGAGGGTAACAGTCAGCAGCTCGTGATACTGCATTTAGCGCTCAATAGTCGACGCAGGATCAAAGACCACCTCCAAGTTTTCGGACAAATAACACTAGTGCTCCAGCTGAGGAACTACTTGCTCGTATGTAACTTTAATCAAGTAAATCTGTCAATGTTTTTCGTACAACTAGCAATTCATCCCTGGATATACCATTCAATAGTCCCTATGATGCATCTTTATCGTCGTGAAGCTTCATTTCGTGATCTTGGCCCGGATGATGGGTTGAAAGTTTGTCCTTGATTTCCTTTTGAAATAAACTTTCAAACTTGCGATACTTTTCAGGGGGGTTTACTGGGTTGGTTGCAGATTCTTTGTCTGGAGCAAGTGCTTTCTAGATATCTACGAGTGCCACAGAAAATAACTGAGTTTTATTTACACTCTGTGATTTTTTTGCTCTTCTTACTGTTGCCATGAATACCCCAACGTATAAACATGCAATATTGGACGACAGGCATTTAGACTTAGTATCATTCCCCTTATATCCCTCTTCCCATACTCTCAAATATTTTTCATTAACAAATGCTTTCCGAATTTGCATACAATAGCCACTAGCAAAATAGACAACGTCTTCTCTTTCTATCCATGGTTTCCCTAAATTTATTGGGTGCGATAAATGTGGTATAATGTAAGCATATAGAGTTTTAGAATAACCATTATTGTCTAACTCAATGTGAGTTATTTCAGTAATTATTTCATTGCTATCTTTTTTTTCACTAGTAGCTCCTATCAGTTTACTGGGGAAAATTTCGATTCTGGGAGGTTTGATTTGCGTGCAAAAAAGTCACTCATGGCGGCTAGACATTCACATCCATTATCAAAGATAGTTGAAACAGAATAAATATTATTAACTAGTACATTTATAACGAAAGGTTGTCCATTCATTTTGCTAATTCTATTTTCATTTTCTAATGAATTAAGTTTGCTACCAGTTTTTTGGCTCTTTTATTTAGTCTGCTCTTGAGGACGACTTTGCTCAAGAGTTAGTCTTTTAACTCCTCATCAGAGCCAATCTCGATACAGTCATTATCATTAAGCTCAATTAACGATGTTGCTTGAATACTCGCTTTCGGACGTTATGTGGGTAAATAAGGGCAACTTGCTATTCGGTGATCAGATTTACCGCATCTTATACAAGAACTATTTTTATGCGCTTCTCAATTTCTGCTGGCGTTACCCACTTTGCACGTGTCTTATTCACCCCAGTCATTTGCGTGTCGCTATCAGCGTCTTTTTCATTATTTGCAATTGGAGTTACTCGATAAGGGGGCTACATTAACTCTTCCGAGCAATGAGCTACCAGCAACTCCTTGTGCCCCATCATCAAAAGTTTCAATCTGCCCGTTCATATAGGTTTTTGTTTTAATAACGCCAAACTTTTCAATTTGGGACCCCATTACATTCAACAAAACTAGTGAATTTGTTAGGCAGACTATGTCTAATGAGAAAGTTTTGAGTGCTTTTGTTGAGAATGCTCTCGGTGATGTGCAACCTATGTAAATCCTTAACATTGGACATTGAGCTACGAGCAAGAAGAGTCTAAACCCGTGGCAAAAATGACGACAAACTCTCATCTTTGAACTGCCTTCATGCGTATAATGGATGGAGGCAGTTTTATCGGCATCTCTATTACGGAACATGTTATCCATGGCAGTCAGCAATCCTAAGGCATCTTCTGTCTCTCCTTTCTTCATCATTTCTTCGAATTGTGTTAGAAATCTAGACTGGTCCTGTTATTTCTTTTTATGGTTGAGCACATAAAACTAGTGCAAAACCATTGATAATCCCCAAAACTTCTTTTACGTAATTTTCCTGTTTAATCCTTCAGGGCACCTCATGTATACCTTCTCTCCTTCGAGGAAAGCTGTTTTGACATCAATTTGATGTATTTCAAAATCATAAAATGCAGAAACTGCAAGTAAAATACGAAGTGAATCCATACTTAAAGTAGGAGAATAAGTATCGAAATAATCAACGCCATGAACTTGGCGGAAACTTTGCGCAAGAAGTCTAGCTCGATATCTTCCACTAGATTTAATGGAAATAACCCATCGAGATCCGATCAGCCTATGTTCATGAGGAACATGAGTTATGAAAGAAAAAACAATCTTTTTCTTTAATGAGTTCAGCTCTTCATCAATTGCAACTAGCCATTTCTCTTTTTCTACACCATTAATAGCTTCAGAATATGACTGAGGAATCAGTGAGTGTTTACCAACGTGAGGAGCATCTGGCCGTGGCTGCCAAGCTGATCTAGGATTAATAGGCTTGGGAGTACGTTGGCTCTTCCTAAGAACCGTTAGCTCAGAAAAATTTTCAAGTTGAGAAGCATTATTATATTTATTAGGAAAAGTAGAATTTATATACGACTGAAATTGTTGTACATCATTTAATAAAGAATATGAAAAATTTGATATGGAAGAATTTACAGGAGATAATACAGGAGATAATATATTGGATGAAGAATTAACAGGAGGAAGTACATTAGAAGAAGAATTTACAGGACTATTAAACGAATTTAGAGAAACACCATTTTTTAATTCAAAATCCGAATTATGAGAAGAAAATAAAGGAGAAAAAGAGAATGAGTATTAAGAAACAGGATTACCAATAGGATTCGCATCAAATATATCAAATAATTCATTTGATGACTTATTCCAATCCCAAAACTGTTCTTCCAAGAAATTAACATTTGCTGAAGTAATTATTTTGTTAGGTCCATTCTTCAAGGGAACAAATACTTTATATTGAACGGTAGTTTGGCAATATCCTATAAAAAATCCCTCTTAGGGTTGTTGGAAGAAGTTTATATCTTTTGGGATCTTTATCATCAATTAAAATATAACAAATACACCCCCAGACTTTTATAAGAGATATAACGGGTTCAGAACCATTCATTAATTCATAGGGTGATTTATCATTGGATCATGTAATCTGTTGCGCAAGTAACAAGCTGTAAGAACAACTGTATCCCAGAAACGAAGAGGAAGCCCGACATGCATAAGCATGCATTTTGCCATAGTAATCAGAGACCGATTAATTCTTTCAGCTACTCCAATTTGATGTTGAGTATAAGGAGCATTTAGTTGTTGTTTTATTCCATTAAATCTAGTGGAAGATATCGAGCTAGACTTCTTGCGCAAAGTTTCCGCCAAGTTCATGGCGTTGATTATTTCGATACTTATTCTCCTACTTTAAGTATGGATTCACTTCGTATTTTACTTGCAGTTTCTGCATTTTATGATTTTGAAATATATCAAATTGATGTCAAAACAGCTTTCCTCGAAGGAGATCCTGAGGAGAAGGTATACATGAGATGCCCACAAGGATTAAAGGGTACAAATTTTATCCGACTTAACAAGGTAATTTATGGCCTTAAACAATCTGGGAAAGCTTGGTATGAAAAACTTGACTAAACTCTCACTTCTCTTGATTTCTTAGGATCATTGTGTGATCAATGTATTTATTTTAACATTCAACAGCAATTTTTTTCTTGGAGTTTATGTTGATGATATGGTTTTGTATGCGAAAAGTTTAAAAGATAGTTTTTATTTAAAAAAGGAGTTAATGGCTTATTTTGAGATTAAGGATTTGGATGAAGTTGGAATAGTAATTGGCTGGCAGGTTACTCGTGATCGCATAACACGAACTTTGAAAATATCACAAAGTGAATATATTCAAAGCAAGATCGATTCTTTTGGGCTAAGCGAAGCTAAACCTTCGGACTCGCCTTGCCACAATTATGATGGGATTTTGTCTCGAAAGGAAGATGAGGAGTTGGCTGATGATTCAGCTTACGTGAGTCTTGTTGGAAGCCTTGGGTATGCTTCTAATGGTACAAGACCTGATATTTCTTTTATTACTTCACAGCTTGGAACCTACAACGCTTCTCCCATTTCTAGGCGTAATAAAACTGCTTTTCGTGTTCTTAAGCATTTAAAAAATACCATTGATTATTCTCTTTCTTTTTTTTTGGTCATAGCTCTGAAAACATCTCTACAAAAATGATGGCCACTATGTATTTCGATTCAGATTTTGCATCGGATGTTATAACAAGGCGTTCTGTTAATGGTTTCATATTTTTGATTGGTGACGGTCCAGTCTGCTGGCAGTCTCGGAAACAAAATACGATTTCAACTTCTACTGCTGAAGCAGAATATGTCGCACTCTTTGAAGCTAGAAAACAAGTAGCTGCTTGCCGAATTTAATGTTTTGAATCAATTTGTTGGTTTATTTGGGATTCGAACTTTAACTGATAATCAAAGTGCTCTTGCACTTTCCAAAAGGACAAGCTCAACAAAGACGAAGCACATCGACGTCTCTTCCCATAGTGTAAGAGATTGTGTTAGCAAAAAACAAGTTAGAATCGAATATATTCCAACAGATAAAATGCTTGCTGATTTTTTGACGAAACCTTTACCAAGTCCTAAACTTTGAGGTCATCTCGTAAAAATATTTTAAGAAATGACAACTTGTAACTTCCTATTTATTGTACTCAGGAGGAGTGTTGGAAATCTAGCCTGGTCCTGTTATTTCTTTTTATGGCTGAGCACATACAACTAGTGCAAAACCGTTGATAATCAATAATAGGGCCTCTTAGAATTGAATTGTTGGACTTTTCAACTCGCTTTTTTTTTCAATGTTGGAGAAATTAAGCGAGATTTTTGCAAACTGATGCCACCACGCATTTTTTGAAACCCGACGATAGATACGTCTCCCTCACTTCGTGATATTCGACGCACCCCCCATGTTAAAACTTTCCTTACCCTACAATTTAGCGCCAGCAAACTGATTAATTATCCCTATATATTAGTTCGTCGCAACTAGAATAACCTCGAAGTATCACCATCACCACTTCCACTACAACCTTCTTTATGATTGCAATCACCTCAATCTTGACCGATTCTAACAGGGCCGGTCAGACTTACTTATCCAGTTTCACCCAAATTTGTGGAGGATATTTTTGAGTGAGATCTTAGCCCTTCCCCGCAGCGCTGAATAATCAAAAAACCTCAACTTTGAACCCCAACATCGCTTTCATTTACTTTTTTGTAATTCATTAATTTGAATCATTACTAGTTTGTCGAATATAAATTTTTCATACTTTTTCCTGTCAAGAAAGAGAATCTGGGGAGTGAGGGCTGGTTAAACAAAATGAAGTGATCTTTAAATATTACGTAGATAGATTTATAGGCCTGTAAATACCATTTTTCAACATTTTTGCTTACCAAAAAGTTAAGTTTATGACAAGAAATTGAATGCGACATTTATTTTCATACTAGAGAAAAAATTGAACGAATATTGAAAGAAATATGGGACTATAAGTCTGGAGAAGCTATGAATCTGAAGGTTTTGATGTGGTTTTTGCTGACAAATCATCACGTTGGAAGAATCAATTCTCACAAAATAATGTTCGACATAAATTTGTGTGAAAATGGATAATCAAGTCTGATCGGCCCTCCCACTTGAATCGGTCAAGATTGAGGTGGTGGTGATCTTAAAGAAAGTTGTACTGGATGTGATCATGGAGATTCGAGAATATTGTTGTTGCGACAACCTCGCATACACGAATCAACAATTAGGATGGTAATTAGAATGGTAATTTTGATGGCGCTAAATTGTAGAAGAAGTTTGTTTGTTTTCTATTTAACGTCTAACTACTGTAATTATAATTCTGTGCCAAATAGCTCAGTATTACGAGTATGAGAACTGGCTAAAGGCCTTAATCTAGCTAGTCTAGCGTGACGTATTTCCGGCTATTGTATCCGCCCTCTTACCTCATTCGCTACTCTTGATCCGGATGGTATTATATGTCAGTCGTCAGAAACTTCATTTGAATAGTTAGAGAATCAGTGCGTATCTCAGTTAGCTAATGGCCGCAAGATAGACTAATCAGTTTACCTGTGCTAGTTGGATATTTTTCTAACTGGTGGCTACAAGGTGAGCCCATTGTTTCATTCAATCCCCCTGTACGTATTGCAGCCATTTTGCTCAGATCCTTTTTTTTTAATGTTCGGTTTTGCATTTTTCTTTCTGTTCTCTTAGGACGATAAGAGATAAGGGATGGTGTCGTTAAAACTCTTATTAATTCTCAATAAAATCGATAGTCAGCTCCCACAGAAAATATGACCGGGGCTTGATCTTGTGCCTGAGCAAGATCTGCTTCATATCTCGGAATATGATGATCATAAAATGTTTCTAACTTATTCGGAAAAGTGAGAATGTCGGAGCGCCCACTCCGCAACCAAGCCTTTAAGGCAGCGTATCCTTAATGAAGCTCGTGATCTTCAAATATGCCATTGGACTTGTCATTTGCTGCAGTTATATATTCCATTTTCACTAATATGAAATTTAAACTTATTGAGAATTTGATTGGTATCAGAGAGAATTAGAAGGCTAGAATAATATAAATAATGGGCAATAAAATAACTAATCTGTCTTTTTATGTTTATAGCTTTATTTTAATTACAGAAGTGATATGATATGAATGTATTTGTATTTCTCTACATATCAAGTTCATTCCATGCTGATAATAAATTGATGAAACCTTTACTATTCTTACTAATCTCATTTCATCTTAGTGATTATTTCATTTTTGGGACATCCATAAGGAAACCTGCTAGCGAAACGACTTATTATTGTTGTTGATCGTAAGAATTAAATGTTCCCCATCTCGCAAGGCCTTGAATCAAAGGCCTAGGGATGCTTTGAGGTCATGTGATTGTTTTTTTTGACTCAACAGCTAAGGTTCATAGGATAACTCATGCCAGGACTTGCTTATCCCATAGCTCTTTGACGCAAATTCCGTGCACGCACTGGCAGAATCCAATGATTATTTTTAGAACTCACTGATCTCTGATCTCTCATTCGATAACCACCTTTGCTGTCAGTCATAAAATGCAATAACGAAAACGCTATATCTATTTTTAACAAAGATAAGGCTGACAAATATCTGATTTGCATAATTTTTTTATCTTGATATTTTTGTACACGCGAAATCTCACTTCATGATGTTCTTGTGTATAGATCTAACCAAGCAAAGCTTGAATAGAACACTGCTTCTGACCCTTAGAGAAATCTTCATATTGCTTAGATATTTTGGCTATCTGCTAGCAATTATAGTTCGTGAGGGAGAAGCTGAATTTCCATGAAGTTTCGGAGGTTTAGTGGTCAAGTGTAGTCATCCCACCTAGAGTGGCAGCTCCCTTATCACTTCCAAAGGGGCAACATCTCGAAAATGCAATTGTCACATTTTCCTATGGTCTGCATTGTACATTAATTCAGTGGTAGGGAAGAATAATTAAATGTAGATATTATGATTGACACTAATCCATCAATTGACTTTAGGAATTAGTGTAGAACTAATATTTTTGATAGGTCTAAAGCGTTGTTCCGGCCCACGGGGCGTCACTACCTACCACTTTAGGTTTAGATAAATCAGATTTAGCCCATACGCTAAAGTAACCTAATGCAGGAATACGGCTCCTGTATATACTACATGTGACATATCCTATGGCAATGGACTTTACAGCGGGGAGGGTGGAGGTTGCAGGGGTTTCCACGGGTCCAGTAATCCCAATTGGAAAAAGATTTCCCCCACATTTGGGTTAGCTCCCGTATTCGGTATTCGTGCAAAGTACTGAAGAATAATGTATGACAATTTTTTTCCGACCTGGTTCCTTGATACTAAACCTAATCGGTATAATGATTGGCTGCATAAAATTTGTGCATTTCTGCACTTTCAATTAATAACGAGCAACTATAAATGACAAATATCTACGCCAAGTCGTCGTGAACTTAGAAGAAATAACAATTCAACGAAGATAAGGTCTCAATATTTTGTAGGGCCCCTATCTGCATCTATTACAGCCTTGCATCTTGCTTGCATATTATCGATAAGTCTAATAAGATCTTCAGGAGACACGGAATCCCATGCCATCTTTACGATCGAGCCAAGACTATCTCGGGTGCGCTATCTTCCACTTCCCAGATTCGGGTAATGAAACTAGATGTGGTCCTTCATCCTATCCCAATAGCTTCAATCGGGTTAAGATAAGGCGAATTAGGCGGCCAGAAGATCGGTTGAATGAGCCTCTAGCTCATATCTTGCATCGTACGTGCTGCTACGTGAGCAGGAGTATTATCCTGCATTACGAGGAGCCGAGGTTTCATCGAGACTATGCCATCAGTAAGAGTAACTATTTTCTAGCAACACTTTTGGGAGTTGTTAGAATCCCACTCCTACTCACAAAATAAACAGGAGCCTTTTTCTGAGCATGCGAAACAGACCCAGATATTCAGCTAACCTTGTTCTTACTCACATATTTAGTACATCAAATTCCTTTCCTTTTTAAGGTGAATTTACAAACACTTAATAATTCTTGTTACCCAGTCTCTAGATTGTCTTCCATCCTTTACCCAATTTTCGTTTGTCCATAAAATCGACATCCAGTCTACAGATATCCATTTAAGATGAGCTTCGGCCCATTCTCTGCGAGTCTTCATAGATTTATTGAGATACTAGAGGCTTTGAATGGGCTGGATGTTGCCGATATCCTCTTTTTTTTCTAAATTCTTTTTGTATTAACCGCTCGCTGACACCAAAATATCCAAAGGGGCCAGAGGCGAGCTCTAGAAATTTTTTGCAGCGGTTTTTAGGTGAATACTCATCATAGGACATGATCTGATTAAAATTATCTACTGGTAGGTTCGAGGATAGTGCTTTCCTTTTTGGGGGGGAAGACAGGTTCGCGGCGCAGTGAAGAATTAACTTGACCCTGAAAAATGCCAAGTTGCACGGTTATTTGCGTCTAATTTTTGCCAGCTTCATAGAGTCCATAAATCTGAAAATTTTTTCATGTTCATTCATTGATTTTTAATTCTTCGACTTACTAGAATGCCTTGATCTTTGGATAATTTTTTGAATCGAGGTGTTGATAATGGGAGTGGATTCATCTGCAAAACAACATTAATAACGAGTAAAGCCATATGTTTGCTGTATAAACAACTTTGTTGTTGAGAAATCTAATTCTCATTACCAGTCAGGCACAAGATGACAGAGCTATATCAAAATATCTGAGTGGATTTGCATAAATTACATAGTGATGATAAATCAAGTTGTACCAATAGTCTGGGCCTTGAAATCCAGGGGACAAGATTTTCATCCCCTGTCGAGCAAGATATTAGTAAGGGCTTAGTTCCTGAAGCGAATATGCGCCCCACTTAGTTCCACTGCATAGTGTATTTGACATAAACTTTTGATTCTACACAAATTTGAGTGACAAATTGAACTTTCCACGTGATTATAAATCAGTACAAACACATCAAAATCTGCAGGTCAAATTCTTATTTAGACTCACAGGAAAAATTGATTTTCCTATTGGGATGAGGATGCCAAATATTAGCATCCGATAATTTAGACCAACAAGATAAACCTTACTTGTCCTTCGGTAAGTTCACGCTAAAATAACCTAATACAGGGATACAGTACTTGCATCATATTATGTAACTAAACTAGTACATAACGTATTTCACAAGCGAGCGGTGCACATAATCGCCAAAATGCGACAAATATTTATTTATTCAATACACCACCACCAAAAAATCATTATAATTAATTGCTAATTACATCTTGACGTTGTGTGTATATACGATATACGGGAATTATGTCTGGTACTACCACAGATACTACAGCGTGGATGTTTAGCCCTCAAAGTCTCTAGCTGCCCCTCCTCCACTACACTTTTCCCCCCAATTTGTCCCTTTTGACTAAGCTCTTCCTCCTGTAAACTTAGACTACCATACTGTGCTATACGCCTCTTCTGCTTTCTCTCCCTGCGTTTTTTGACCCTAGAAGCCCCCTGTAAGGTCATTACTTCAGCCCTAAGAAGTACAGCAGAGTAAATCATCATTTCAGCTCCTTTTGCTAATTTGCTCAGAGCTTCATTAGTAGAGCTATGAGAGCTAGGAGGGCTATTCTGATACTAGCTAGGCCGATTCTTAATAAACTCTGTCTAGTGACTAAGCTCCTTAAGAGTTTGAGGTGTTCTAGAAGTCCATTCTTGGTCTTTAGAGGGTGGTGGTGTAGGGGTCTTTAGCTTCAAATCAAGGTAAGAAAGGACATTATCAGGGTCATAAGGGACTAAATCTATAGCCCTGAATCCACTCTTGATATTTTGCTCTGTAAAGGCAGCCTTGAAGGCTTCTCTGATGGCTAGGAGGAACCCGAGCTTGGTAATATGGTTGATTTGTAGTCGCATAAGATTTTCGATTTGGCGGCTATAAGCTGCTTTAAAAGTACTGAAACACCCAACATCAAGAGGTTGGAGAAGGTAGGATAAATGGGGAGGCATGTAAAGAGTGATCATATTATGCTCTTTGCAATGTTGCTGGAAATGGGCTGATATATGGCTTTCATGTCCGTCGAGAACCAAAAGTCGATATCGTCCGATTGTATACTCCCTGGTATATTTGTCGAAGTGCTGAAGCTATTCGTAGCCAATCTCATTAGTAGACCAACCATTATTACTTAGGGTAATTACGCAATCCTTCGGTAGCCCTGAGTCTTCGTACCATGCCGAGAGATGGACTGTTGCTTTGAAGATGATAAAAGAAGGGATTCTTCTGCCAGTTGAATTGATGCCTTGAATGATAAACACCCATTCTCTATTGCCGGGCTGAGCTCTTATAGGTCTATTTCTAGCCTCAGAAATTTTCTCCACCTTAGCTGCTGCTATTACCCCCATCATGAAGCTAGCTTCGTCAAAGTTATAGATATCCTCTTCTAGAATACCAAATTTGGCCTTGGTATTCTGCACTAGCTTAAACCATTCCTCAATAACTTGTGGATCCTCGCATAAAGCTTTCTTATAATCAAATTTGCGACTGAATTTCGCTTTGATTTCAGGGCGTCGATTAAAAAATTGGAGGCCCAATTCTGGCCGACGCGAATAAATGATTCTGAACGCTTAGCGAGGAGAATATTCGCCATATCTCGTACTTCAGAGGGCCGGGGGGAAGTCTACGCGAGTCAAGGTCGAAGATATATTGAATAAGAGCTGATTCTTCTTGGAGAGAGAGCCAACGATTTTTGGGGTAGAATCGCGTCAAGAAGGTATGCCTTTAATTCATTATCGTAAGGTCTGTCGAGGACCATCGTAGGCAATTTCAGCAGCTTGAATGCTTTGAGTTTGGCCTTTTTTAAGAGCTAGAGCCGCTAGAAGAATTCTGCCCTTTTTAGTGAAGTTCATAGCTTAAATTATTGATGGCTTGATGAATTATTGAAGGACGACGCGTATTTGGCGATTATGTGCACCGCTCGCTTGTGAAATATGTTACAGCGTTACCAAAGATAACTACTTCGGAAAATATACATAGATTCGGGAGTTAAGGGATAAGGAATAATAAAATGTTGATAGAAGTCACATATACAAAAATTAATTGAATGAATGTGATGTTGGGCTTCAAAGTCGATAAACGATATGGTTAATCATCACGTGGAATGTTGAATTTCCTGTCCATAGATTTTCCATCCACTAATGGATAGGTTTTAAAATTCAGGTCTGATTTCCCCAACTTTTTATTATTTTCATGTGCTCATCTACCTTATTTAGTAGAGTGTCCTCCGTGTTCTCTTGAAAGAACTTCTCCTCTCTTCTAACTGCCAATTATTTTGCGTTGAACTCTTCGTAAAGACCTAGAGTTAATGTAAATTAAAAAGAAGTTTATTCATAGTAACAACTGATTGTCGATAACGGAGCTTGTTTTATAGGTTAGGGTATTGGCTATTTCTAAATCATATAAATTACAAATTACTGTATTTCACTTCAAATTTACGTAATTTTGCTATCCCTAACTACCACCGAAGCTGTGTATAGGTCGAGGGGTTACGAGATAATGAATAACTAAATGTGTAGAGGTATGTTACCCGCTTATATTGAAAGATATACAGTTTCTACGAGATATAAGAAATGTTTAAGAAAGACAAGACACTTCGTTAGATAACGTTAAATTAATTTATTGTGATTTTACTTTCTAAACTTCTGGTACCTTAGCTGGGAATCGATAAATACAGTGTATCATGTATCATCAGGTGCGAAAATAAGGGTAAAAACAGGGAGTATTTATGGGTCCGCTAAATTTAAAATCGCATGATTTACACTCATTTTGAGAATGACCAGAAAATTTTTATTTGCTATTTTTACTTGCGGTTGATTCTGAACATCTTTGCTGGGTTGGTCCATATCCTCGTAAAACTATCATTCAACAAACACTCATCAAATTCTATTAAAAATCTGATAGTTATCGTCTTCTTTAACGTCCGATCGCCCGTGAAGCATGCTTTCAATGAGTTTTGTAAGCTCTTTAATACCCACAATCGCATGCTTGAATCCTCGATATTTTAATTCGAACTAGATTGAGCTTTCATTCACGTCCAATAATGAAAGGGCCCAGATGCTAGGTAGTTCATCTTATAATTATCATGAGGTAACTTTGTAAAGCTCTCAGCTTTATCCATGTCATTTGAGAGGGCTTAGCGTGAGCTCTAGCCGACCTCGAGCTTGATTAAGTGTCACATTTTCGCGACAAGATGAATATCCAATCTATCTTCAAAAATTCTTAGTTGAGTTACGATATTTTATTGATTCAGACTAGCTTGGTGAAGAGTTTAGATCTAGAAAAAGTAAATTAGTATTTAATATTTGATAATTATCTTGCAATATTGTCTTCCTGAGAACACATGTCTCTATTCAAAATTTTAGACACAGGTGTAGAAGGCAGTGACTGAAAATGAATTATATGTGGTGGAATCAAGAGGATAATTTTGACGTTTGTGTTGATGAAGTATGTTCAGATCAGCCGGATATGTCAGGCCAATATTTTATGCTTCAACAAGCACAAAGACCAGTAGGGATATTATATCTGGAGCGAGGCTTTGTACACCAAAAACAATCTAACTATGCACATTACCGGCTCGGCTGTCTGTCCTATTATAGTCCGCCATATTCCAAATTCCCCTAAATCATAAAATAATACCAGGCTTATTTGGTACTAGAGCAGGGATAAGACATGGCTTAGTCAACACTAGTAGGGCTATTTTAACGCTAAAATTTGCCGAACATGGCTTCCAATCCAGATCAAAATCTCACTTATGCAGCGTGGGGCAGTCTCTTGTCACTTGTCTCTGTGCATTCTGATTTGACACTGGACAAGGCTAAATACTTGACCAACTACATGGAAAAAGAAAAGACGGAATTTGGTGTTTTTCCAATGTAACACGCCTTGTTCATCTCACTCAGTATTGCCTATTGCTTTGGAGATATCAATTTCTGCGACAAGAATCAATTCTCTTGCCGAGGCATGTTTAAAATTTATGTCAGATGTCCCTCATTCAGGCGAGCGTCCATATATCTGAGCTCAATGATATTCAAACCTGAGTTTCGTCGCAGGAGCTCTTAGCTGCCCTGAAATGAAATGAGATTTGTGATGGGTTGTAAAAGACTACATGAGATAAGCTCTACCGATTGGCTCAAATTTAATTTAGTCAAATTAGCGCATATGGATTTGGCCCAAAGATATCAATTGTTGAGATGTTGCGGAAAGACAAAATGCTGTGAAGTACTGTGAGCCTTACTTTCTCTAACAACAAACAAATTTAAATTCAAAATTTAATGCATCTTTGCGTTGTCATACAAATTGCAAAATCCATTTCGATAAGTGCATCAGTCAACCAAGATATTCTGATCATGTTTGCGCTCGAGAGAGTGTGCACTAAATTCCAAGTCCTGATGAGAAAATTTAGATTTTTTATAAACTTTGTTAGAATTACATGTGCATGCATTAGTGTGAAAATCTGGTTTTTATGGATTGTGAAGGACAATGGAATGAGAGCAAGTTCAAAAAGTACTTTTAGTCCCGAAACTACTAAAAGTACAGCCATACACCAACAGTCTTGGCTGTGGCTGACGACGGGACTCGTGGAACCTTAAAAGGTCCCAAAACATTGATTATCAGTCAATCTTATTGGCCAGTTTGATATTGGACTGCGTCGCTCTATAATTCCTAAGTCTCGAGCATATAAAGCTCAAAGATAAGAAGGATGCATTTTATGATTATAAGTCATGAGCATGTTTACATTCTATAGCTACAAGCTTTTAGTTTTTCACATTCTTATATTCATACTCATACTCATACTTCTAATGGATATAAGTTAGAAATGTCTACATTAGAATCTACATCAAATTGCACTTTTGTGCCAGAAAAGATCAAATCGGGCCCTAACATTGCAGGCATCGGGGTACGATATGAACTTGTTGTTTCTTAAATCTATACGCTCATAATTTTTAGGTTCTCCTATCTTTTATCATAACTGCTGCGGCTTCGATTCTCTTCAGCTGTGTCATTGTTTTCATGGAATGGATGGAATTTCGGGACAAAAAATCTCTAGTTGTCCGGAAAATGCTTCTTTCCCTCTCTGACCAGCAAATCGTCACTGGGGTCGGATCACTGATACTCGGTCTGTGGGAAATCAGCAATCTAGCTTGTTATCACTTCTTTACTCTCTGGATGTTGTCGCTATTATCAACTGTGACACATGTAAACGCACTACTTGCTTTGGCAGATGAGATTAAAAGTAACTTGGTAATGCAATGGCTTCGAGAGTTCTTTATATTTATCAATTTTGCGCTGTCATTTTCTTATGGTATAATAATCTTCATGGTTCAAAGAAACGAGTATTTTAAGCCCACGTTATCTATTGTTTGTCTGTTGAAGTTGCCCTCAAAACCTCTCTCGGCGGGTTCAAGAATTTGTTTTATTATCGCATTTATGGTCATTGGTTTCCAAGTTATCATGTTTATTATCTCTATATGTTACCTCCGCCTCAACTTCAAGGGGCGTCGTCGAGTTCTTATTAAATTAACTAGCATTGCAATCTTTACTGTCGTGGGGGTCATGACAACCTACTGGATCATAAGACAATCCGATGCTTTCAGTAGACCAGTTCATGAATTATTATCAAACAGAGATGAAGAAATATGGGACTTTGGACAGCTACTCCCAATGTTGCTTCTCATACTTCCTATCATTTCAGCCATTGAACTATACTATGGTATGGACAAATAATGCAAAGATTTTTTTAATTATTTTGCTAACTTCTATTTCAGAAACAGTGAGAGTTATAGAAAATAATCACCAGACCGAGGCATTTCCTCTAGAAAGACCTTCAACATGTTCTTCATTTGAGCCAAATCCAAAACACGTGTATATTTAAAGAAAAAAAGCCTCTGAAATTTCTGCCCAAAAGATTTCAAGATATGTAATAAATAGGATATAAAAATAATTTTAATAATATTAATATAAAGGTGTTCTCCCTCTTAGTGCTCCTCACTCCAGAAATATCATGACTTCAACCGCAACGCTTATTCAATACATTTTATATTTGAGTATTGGATTTGCTGGATAATCTAATAATGTGCAACTTTCATTGCAACAATGAAAAATATCAATGTAAAGAGTTGCAGCACGTTAGTTTTGCGGAGGTTCAAGTTTCTTCTACCATTCTATCATTCTTGAAACGTCCAAAAAAAAAGTGTTCGAGCTGAATGAATATGCTCATTTGTAGTAAGTTGGTTAGAGGTATCCAGATTGGACGTATGAAAGAAGTTCTGCTTGTTCGCTTGTTGCTCCTTTTTTTTACCTATTCTACAGCCATTTTTTTGCCATTAGGGCCGGACAGATTCAAAAGTTTTATTTTGTCGTGCAACTAATTGTAACTTACTCGATAAGAGAATATAAGCAATAACGGCAGAAAATCAGCATATTTTTGCAACATAGTCGAATCGAAAAATTTTAAGAGTCTCCCCGCGGTGCTTAATAATCAATAAACCCTACCAAAAACACCAAAATTATTAAAATTTTGTACTGTTGAAAGTAGGGGTATTCAAACATTTCTTTTGACGCCTTAACTTTCTTGCTTAACATAAAACTTTTCCCACGTAAATTTTTTGCACAATTTGGAATACAATTCCTCACTAAAATCCACAAACTGACAATATGTTTAGATATTTATCGCCATAATCTTATCAATTTTTACTCAATTAAATCAGAAAAATAAAGAAATGGCTGTCGTATTCATTTCCGAATATAATGGTGAAATTTTTAGGAAAATTAATGTTGATGACAGAAAGTTATAGGCTTTTCTATTATGCTGAAACTAGTTGAAAAATCACCTCTTTTTAATTTCCTCATAACTTCATCTTTTCTGCATTTTATTTTATGAAAAAAGTAACATTAAATTTAGATTTAAAGACTAAGTAATTTCCTAGGATTTTGAAAATATATATTTGCTAATTAAAAGATCATGTTGGGCTTCGAATCTGAATGGTAAGAATTTTGGGAATTTTTCGCAAGGAATTTGATTACAAATCGTGCATAAAATTCACGCGGGTAAAGTCTAAAGTTTAAATAGAGAGTTAAAATAAAGAGTTAAACTAGATGACAAAAGAGGTATTTGAGGACCCCTGATACGAAAACTTGAAAAAAAGGTTTGAAGTACTGGATTTAAATAATTATTATCACAAACGTTTCTTTTGTACAGATCAATTCAACTTTGTAATGATTTATGATTTTAGATCCGTAATGAAAAGTTTTACTCATCAGTTATCCAACTTACCTCGGCAAATTATGATTTTAGATCCGTAATGAAAAGTTTTACTCATCAATTATCCAACTTACCTCGGCAAATTATGATGTGGCGCATGGTATTCTTATCGGCTGGCATAGATAGCATATAGCATGCTAACACTAAAAATAGAACTGTACCCCGGAGCACTCCTTTTTGAAAATGATGGTGCTCCGGAACAACTCTGTATTTCTTGGCCTTGTAACTCCCCAGACCTTAGTCCGATAGAGGCTGTCTTGGGATAGTATGAAAGACTACATTCAGTTTAACTATCCTAGTTTGGGCGGCGGAAAAAAACGACGTCAAAATAAACTTCGACTAATTGTGAAGGAAGCGTGGGACCCTGTGGCCTCTAAATACTTTGTCAAATTCACTGAGACCATGCCGGCTAGATGTCAGGCGGTTATAGCTGCTGATGGGATTCCGAAAAGTTCTGAGGAATGAAGTTATTATCTGCTGTAAATATCATATATAGATTAGGCTTAGTTCAGAAGAAATGATCCACCTACATTTTCTTTTTTGGATAAGTTACCAAATATTTTTTGCCAAGAAGTTTCAGAAATACACAGGATAAACTCTATTTGGTAGCAAATCATGCTTTATTAGGCTTAGTCTATATCGCTTATATCCCTACCACCTACATTTTTTTCTACCTTGACCTCCTAGCAGCTCAGAACTGCGTATAGTCTCGAAATATTTTATGAATATAAATAATGATCATGTTCGCAATCCATAGCTACAAGTTTTCATTTCCTCACACTCTCATACTTCTAATGAATATTAGCTTCAAATGTCTACGTTAGAATCTACGTCAAGTTGCACTATTGTGCCAAAAGAGATCAAATCGAACCCTAACATTGCAGGCATCGGGGTACGTTACGAACTTGCTATTTTCAAATCCATACGCTCACAATTATTAGGTACTCCTATCTTTTATCATAACTGCAGTGGCCTCGGTTCTCTTGAGCTGTGTCATTATTTTCATGGATTGGATGAATATTCGTGACAAAAGATCTCTAGTTGTCCGGAAAATGCTTCTCTCCCTCTCCGACCAGC
>PEDP01000732.1:0-18457 GCA_002918395.1 Erysiphe pulchra | reverse complement strand
CTGTTCTATATAATAGAAAGAGATTCCCCTTAGATAGTATATATAGTATGTATTATATGAACAAAATTACATATCTTAATATCATCATTGAAACGATCATATTCTAAATTCTTAAAATTATATCAATTGTTCTTCGAGATATTTCCTCTTAGAAATTCTATGTATAATTTTCTACAATATACTTTCAGGGTTGAGTGACTTTTATCACTATTCTGCAAAATGGGCAGATAGATCAATGTCTAAATCAAATCCAAGCCTTTGTGCAAACTATATTGCTAGAAAATTGATATACATCTTTATTTTCATCGCATCAATTGATTGATTGAGCATTGTGTTATTTTGAGAAATCTTCCATCTCCGAAAGTTCTTTTGCAACTCATATCAATTACATTGTTTTCGAATATGCGTATATCATTGAATGGAAGTGAAGTGGTAAAATTCAGGAAATTTGTATTATTCTAGGTATCGCACGGTTGGTTCTGAGGTTATCATGGATTGCACTCTGGAGCTGGTGAAAGGCAAAATATATAACAGCTTAGAATACCTGTTAACATAGCTAGGTTGAGCATATCTTACAGGGAGATCTCGCAAAGCAACACGGTCTTCAGCATCTGCTTCTTCATTTCCACTAATTCTAGAGTGGCCTGGTACCCATCTAAACTCTACGTTACTATGTTTGCTAAAGTGTGAAATAAATTTACTGGTCGGATGCTTGATGATGATTTTCCATTTTGATTTCAACTATAAATTCTATATAGTAAAATCCTATGATTGTGTAAAACTTGATTTCTAAAGCAAAGGAAGATATCTAGTTAATATGTACATGAATGTTTGACTTAAACAGGTAATGTGAATCAATCATTACATGTGCTCTAACTCATTTAAAATTAAAATTACGATTAAAATAGCTAGAGTGATAGTTTTACAAACATCCATATAGACCAGAAAATTTTAGATTAGTAGGAAACAGACCTTAATACAGGCGTAATAAACTAATAAATTTCATGATTTCATCAATCATTATAAAACATCGCAGCTGGATTAAGATTAATTCCATTTACTTAATCACTCTCATAAGATTCATTCTCTGTCTGCGATGACTCTTCTTGATCATTTTCAAATGTATCCTCACTATCAGTGTCTATGTAGATCGGTTTTTTAGATTTTGTATTAGTAGCAGCACGAGCGGGCCGACTTCGTCCATTACCTTTCCTTATGAAAATGCTCTGATCTTCATCTTCGCTTTCGCTTTTCTTCATGTGACCTGATTTTTGAGGGGGAGTAGATTGGTCTTTATCGAGTTCATCCTCATCATCGCTAAAAATCTTTTTTGATGATCTATTGCTTTCAAACCCGTTAGGTTTTTGAGGTGATGATCGAGCAAGCATCTCATAATTAGTATCATCTTCTCCATTGATTTCATCAAAACCCCTCGAAGGCTTGGATTTGAGTTTGGGAAGAATACTACCTGATCCATGACCTACACTTGATCGAGATGTGAATAAAGATAAACGCCCATTTTGAACATGAGAATCTGCTTTGTTCTCACTATCAATTCCCTTCACTAAGTTACCAACATCACCAATTTCATTAAGAAGTTCAAATGCACTACCATCAGATTCATCACTATCAAAATCGTAGGTTTTTGGAGCGACGGTCCGCTTTGATCTAGAGTTTAGTGTGTTAGAGCTCTTGATGTCTCCTTGAGAGGTTTTCTGAGATTCTTTCTTTGGCACTAGCAAGACTCCTGCATCAAACTCGTCATCGGAAAGAACAGACAAAGGAATCCTGGGACTTAAACTTTCAGATTTCTTCTTAGGCTTTGTAAAATTCTCAATAAACTTCTGTTGAGTCTTTACCTGTCCACTCTTGACTGTGTTATTTTTTCGTGGCTTAGGGTTGAAGTCTTCATCAACTTTTAGCGGTTTAGCTCGGCCATTAGCGTTCTTTTTTCCAGCTCCAATTTTCCTAGAGACACGACGATTTGTATTACGGATATTTTTTTGATATTCTTCTTCCTCTTTCAATTGGTTATTCCATTCTTGAATGAAATCATCGAGGTCTCTACACCAAAGATCTTTTTCGCTGAGTAATTTAAGATCATCGTGCTCTTTCTTTTTATTTAGCATTTGATCTTTAAGCTTATCTACACGCTCTTGTGTTAGAGACCAGATAGGAAGCTTTATATAAGTTAGAAAGGAAATCATCTCAAGCTGTAACTAAGCTTACGCTAAGTAAATAATCATAGTCTCTAGCACCACCATCCTCCTCGGGGCTTATTTCATCATCATTTTCAGGGGTATTATCATTATTAGGCAATTGAGGGTCTTTTCCCTTTGGAAATGCCTCATATCCTCGTTGTCGTAATTCACTGACCAACACAGATTTTTTTTTCCTAGAAACAACAAGCTTATTATCGATAATTTCCAAGACAAATCTTGCTTGATTTTTAAGTTTTCGGTATTCGGTGTCGATTTTATCAAGCCAATAAGCCTACAGTTTGTTAGAAGTCAATTTAGGGATGAAAAAGAACATAGGTACTTTTCTTTTAGTGTACATTTCTAGGCGATATACATAATATTCCTCCATAATATCTTCTACCTTTTCATACTTCCGAATTTGACCTCTTGTGTCAAAGGCAACTAAATTTGAAGTAGCAATAGACTTCTGAAGCTTGAATTTTTCTAAAAGATTATCATAAATGTCTGGTTTGATATTTTTCTCATCTAACTGGATAATAAAATGAACACTCTTGTGATCATTATATTCTTTATAGTCCTTTATAAATGATGGTGCCTTTTCACCTTTGATAATATCTTCAAGTTTAGCTTTAAAATCATCAGTCCACATGCGAATTGGTAATTCAGTAATTTCAACCTCATTAGGAGCTGCTATTCGAGCAACCCCATTGAAATTATAACGCATAGGACCAGATTCCTCAACATTGCCTTTCCAGCCACGGAACCATGGTTTCATAGTTTCGAATGGTTTTTCCTCTTTAGAATCATCAAGTCGTCCCATACGACGCTTTAAATTATTGACAATATCAATAGGGTGATAGTTTGGAATGGTTGTACTCCAACCAGTGCCAATTCCATCTGCTCCATTGACAAGGACCATAGGAACAACGGGACAATACATCATGGGCTCAATAGAGCGGCCATCATCAACATTATGTTCATAGATGGGCTCATCCTGGGCAGAAAAAACTCGTCTGGCGAAGGGGGATAGCCTGGTAAAAATATAACGAGGGCTAGCAGCGTCACTACCTCCAGCAAGTCTACTACCAAAAGAGCCACTTGGTTCGAGACAATTTATATTATTTGATCCTACAAAATTCTGTGCTAGACCTATAATTGTTTGATGCATGGAAGCTTCTCCATGGTGATATGCAGTATTTTCAGAAACATAACCGGCCAACTCGACAACTTTCATATCTCGGACGAGATTACGTTTAAAGCAAGCGAACATCACTTTTCGCTGTCCAGGCTTGAACCCATCAATGACGGATGGAATGGAGCGGAGATTATCAGCCATTGAAAATAAGATAAGTTCTTTATTTACGAAGTTATCATAAGTGAGAGTTTTTGTAGAATGGTCCAGATATGTTCCAGGAACAAAGTTTCCAAGCCACTGTTTTCTTGCATCTGCTTTCTTTTTTGAAAATGCCAACTCTATGAGTTCTTCTTCTTCTGGTTTTATAGTTTCAAACTCCCGTAAGTGATCATCAAGATTACTAAAGTAAATCTGAGCATCTTCAGGTAAACTAGTACCCAATCCTTTATAATATTTGTGTCTCCAACCTTTATCATTACTATGTCTTTCTCTCCACTCCTCGTATTCTGGTAGAGTGAAAAATGATCTCTGACTTATAGGTTTCTTTGGATTCGGACCTTTCCAAACTTTCACTATAGGAGTAATGAATTCTCTAAAAAAATCTGGAAGCTTAAGTAGACTAGGAAATTGAACTTGTAAAAAGTTAATTAGTAATCCTTTAATGTGGGATCCATCATGATCTTGATCAGCCATTATCATCAAATGACCGTAGCGTAGTCCGGTAGTCTCTTTATAGATTTGCTTATGTTTTAGTCCAAGGAACTGTTTAATGTTTTGTATTTCGGCATTCTTCGAAATTTGATCAATCGTTGCATCCCTCACGTTAAGAAGCTTACCCCGAAGTGGAAAGACTCCAATGCGATCAGGATCTAATATAGCTCGACCAGCTACAGCAAGACCCTTCGCAGAGTCACCCTCAGTTAGAATTAGTGTACATTCGTGACCGCGTTTAGTTCCTGCTAAATTGGCATCGACAAGCTTTGGATTGTTCATACGGGAACGTCTATTTCCGTCACTCTTAGCAAGAACTTGATCGGCTTTTGCCTGTGCAAAGTTCAAAATATTTTGTACTGCATCTGTTTTTGAAATTTCTTTAAGGAACTTATCCGATAAGATACATTTACTACCAAACTGCTTTGGTCTGGTGGTCAATTGTTCCTTTGTTTGTGATGTAAAAGCTGGATTAACAATAAGACAGTTTACAAATAAGAAAATATGATTCCGAATCTGATTAGTTTTGAGAATAGCACCTTTGGCGTTTTTCTTTTTCACGACATCCATAAGTTTCTCACATATTTGGTCAGCAATATAGTTGACATGGGTGCCACCAGAAGTTGTAGCGATAGAATTAACGAAAGAAACTTGCTGGAATGATCCATCAGAGACTGCAAATCCGACTTCCCACTTTTCATGGGATTCACTATTCTCGATAATGACAGTAACTTTTTCGTTTTCTGAAGACTCCATACCGCGCTCTCGATTTATAGCTTTGGCATACATTTCCATGTATTTTTTGAAATCTAATTTAATGATCGTACCATTTAAGTAAACTTTAACTTTTTTAACAGTTCCCGCCATATCATATACACGACGCTTCATGAGTGCTTCAAAGTCATCGTCAATCCCATCCATTTTAAATCGTTTGTAGTCAGGTGTGAAAGTGACTCTTGTAAAATCTGAAGTTTTTGAGGTCGATATTCTAGCCTTGCCCATCTTACTCATGTTTTGAGTCCAAGTTTGTTTGTACCTTTTTCCATTCGCCGAATCTTGAGTTTCAAGGGTGAATTCAGTACTAAATATATTACAGAGTTTAGCACCATAGCCGTTTCGACCTCCAGTAGTTTTTTCTTCTTCGTCATCATAATTAGATCCAGTGAGCAGATGTCCAAAGATCATTTCTGGTATGTAAACTTTCTCTTTCTAATATCTATCGGTTAACTAAATCAAATCGAAAAAAACATAAAAATTCATACCTTATGTATTTCAACTGGAATGCCTCGCCCATCATTTTCAACACTGATTTCACCCTTTTCACGGTCTATATTAACCTTTATGAATTTCATGCTAGGGTCAACTTGTTTGTGATCAGCGGCATTAACCAAGATTTCGTCAAATATTTTGTAAAGACCAGGTACAAATTTCACTTTGCGAAATTCCATTTGCCCCATCTCAGAATTAAAAACCCACATTGGTTGTTCAGTCCGCTCTACAGATCCAATGTATGTATCTGGTCGCTTAACGATATGTTCAAGTTGTGTGAGCTTTTGATACTGTTCGGTTGCATCCTTTTTTTTTTTTGCAGGTTTAGGAACTGGCGATGCCTCTATGAGCAATTCATCGTCATCTAAATCCATAGATACAATAGATTGTACATTTTCCACCGTTGTCATATTCTTCTGCTTCTTAGCGCTAGGTGGGGAGTCAGAAGATATTGAACCATAAGGCGATAACTTTGATTGCAGCGCTTCAACTTCATTTATGTCATTATCTGGATTTTGACGTTTTTTTGCTGTAGTTTTTGTTTTTTTCAAAGTCGTTTGAACCAACTTTTTGGAAGATAATTTAGTATCTTTTGTAGTTCGAGATACTTTTTTTATAGTAGGTTTCTTAGCTGCTACCTTAACTTTTATTTTCTATGGTATTTTATTAATCTTTTATTCGAATTTCGGTGGTTAAGTATTTATAAATATATAATTTAGATATTTACTGACATTTGAAGGCACAAAATCTTCAGATTCATCGCTGATATCGAAAATCGAGCTACCCATATCGCCACACTGTAATTTATCACAAAGGTTAAAGACTGAGAAAGTCTTAGGGGACTTAGAGTTAAACAAAGATAAATTAAGTCCAAAGGATCTTCCTGTATATGCTGTAAATATTTTATAAGAATCAATTCAATTTTTGATGTCGTTGTTGACGATAGAAGTAAGATATTTATTTATTGTTTACTTCCATCTAGCACGTATCCAATTAACCGACGTTAGTAAACAAAGACTAGATGACTAGCGGCTTTGCTGAGACCCTATACCCTGCGAGTTTCGTTTAATCTAATACATAATCAAGTAGGGATCTGCAGAGTGCTTTCGAGGGTTGGTCGGAACACATTATAACGACTTACTTAATCCTAAATTCTGCCAATCAATGCTGACTAATTTTTATGGAAACATTATTATAAGGCAGTTTAAGTAGAAACGTCTAAACATTCTATGGCAATGTATTCATGTATGTGAAATTTTTACTTATGATAATTCACAAAATGTTTTATAATTACTGACTTATTGCTTTGAAAGTTAATCTTATTCTCATATCAATAAAATTGAGTTGATCAAAGCTCCTTTGAGGATGACTATGTTGCAGAATCCAGCTGACCAGTATGAAGAATTCAGACTTAATCCTCATAGCTGTTGTTTTTTAGAACACTTATATTTTCTCGGACTATCCCCTATTGTTACCGTGCCAGGCAAAAATATTATGGGCAGGATAACGCCTATATGTTTAATGGCCTCAACGTTCCTGCAACAAGAAAAATGAATATTTTTTTGAACTCAGTGCGATTCAAACTAAAATGCTGGAAAAAGTATTTATTATTTATCCATGACCAGAAAAAAATATGTTTTTCAGGTTCAGGAGATTTTACATGGGTATCGGATATTTGCAGATATTACTGATTAGCAGATGCCTCGAGATAACTGTCACTCCTAAGGCAAGGGGTCTTTTATATCAATTTCAAATCATCAAAAACTCTGTTTACAAGGTCTTGAATTATGAACCATATAATCATGCTGCTGTCCGGCGTAAAGAGGCTAAAGACTTTGATAAGAGTTTAACAAAGTCTCTATACTAGACCTTATAGTCTTCGTCTACCTGTTCAACGGGATTTCAGGTCTTCAAATCAGGTACCAGTGTACTTCTTCTTAAAATTGAATTAGCCTTTTCTGCTATTCATTTATCACCCACAATGAAAGTATCATGCTGAAAAGATCTCCGAAAATTACGAAAAATGCGTAATTTTCTCGAAGCAAAACAGCAGATTTTCAAACCTTTTGACCTACTCTACTAAAGAGCTGGAAGACTGTGAAATTTACACGAGAGAAATATCTACTGATGAAAATTGACATGTTGTCGAGGGTTATGAAGCTCGACTAAAAACTACAATACTCCATTGGATCCGTGTCCAGTGTTTTCAATAAAAATTCTACCGTCATTTCAACAAGGTTGATCCACCCGCTGCTGTTTGGCTTGGTCTTTGTTCAAATCATCTCTAAAATATCTTGTTGTTCTACTCCCAAAGGAGCTCTTAAAAACTGTTAGTCAGATTCCAAATAATTGCAAGTCATGCAATTACCCGAGCAATACCTCATGGCTACTCTGAAAATTCAAAATCTAGCCACTCATTTCTTCTTTTAGACAGCCATGGAAATCGATTGGAGCCAGACCAGTCAGAAAATGCCACAGAAAAAAAAGAAAGTAGACAAAAATTTGCTCCTTATTTAAAGAATGACTAATGGGCCGTTATTTGTCTTTCAAACAGCAAATCTAGGGGCTCATAGTCTACAATGTATTTTGGCCTCTGCCCTTTTTTTAGCAGCGAATTAAATCACACTTCGTTCGAATCATGACTAATAATATTGAAGTATCATAGATTTAGCTATCAGAAATTTGTGAATTCCCTTTTCCGTGATTTCCTTCCCAACCAGCGTGTCAAGATATTATTAGATAGAAGTAGAGTTGTCGCATTTATGACAGACACTCCGGTTTCTTAGACAATAGCTCGGTTATTTTTGATCTACTAATAGTTGTGTTGTTTCCAGCAGCGTTATCTAACGAAGGTAAGGTAGTAAAATAAAGTTAAGCCGCGAGCAAACAAAGGTTTTATTGTTTTAGATTACCAAAATCTTGTTGCTACCTCGAGACCGATACCAAGTATGGGCCGCGCTAGAGTTTACTAACAACCTGTCTTTGAAGTCCCTTCTTCTCTTCTAGATTTTGTTACAGTCTTCTTGTTACAGTCTTCTGGTCAAAAAATCACATATGAAATTCTCATCGAGACTTTGAATTTTTTTCTCCTGAATTTTAAACTCAAACCAGGCTGGCTCCTAGACCTGGAGTAGGCCAAGTCTAAGTTTGGCTTGCGGATTAGAAAAGAAACGTGCAAAAGCAAATGGGCTTCTTAGCCTCCTAAAATCTGCGTCATGTTTTCTGTGGCATCTCTTCTAAATCCTGTTAAGTCGGAGCAAAATGAAATGTCATCCTTACCTTCGAAGTCTAGCTCTCGAGTACGAAAATCATCACCTACCAAGCTTTCAACCACCGCCAAAAAGCAAGTGCCAAAAAAGTATGAGATGATAATTCCAAAACCTACATTTTATGGAGATATTCGATATCCACCATTTGAAGAGCTGGATGAGCAGATTATGCAAGATATAAGGAGGTTCCAGGTAAACTCTTTAGGCATGATCAAAGATCAATCTCGTCATATACCTTACAATAGCGGGAAAAATAACTTTCTCGAGAAGACAGGTCGCGAAAGCTTTGAAGGTTTTGCTCAAATCCTATGGTTATTTTGAAACGATGTTACCTAACTAATTCGAAATTCAGTTTTTTATTATGACTTTCGAATTCCAGGTGAGCACAAAGATTATACAGTAATGTGGGACTACAACATCGGACTTGTTCGCATTACACCCTTTTTTAAATGCTGTAATTACACTAAGGTTTGAAGAAGTACATTTTGTTTTGTATATTTTACTTATAGAAATATAGACTACTCCGGCCAAAATGTTGGCTCAAAATCCAGGGCTCAGAGATATCACACACAGTATAACTGGAGGAGAACTTACGGCACAAGGTATGCGTATAAAACCTATCTATCATGCATTCTCACCGTTTTAGCTACTGGATGCCGTTTGACTGTGCGCGTGATCTTTGCGCAACTTTTTGCCATCACATTGCGCCAGCATTGATTCCCATTTTTGGTCCATCGTTTCCATCTATTTGTGTACACCCCGAGACTCCCGAGTATGGTCGGATGATAATTTCACCAAAAACTATCTCTGAAGCAGCTATTCAAGCAAAATCTTCTTGTAGCTTTATACTAGCTGCAAAAGCAAAGATTTCAACCTATCCCACTTGTCACAATCATCGTCTTCCGAAGGAGAGAAGCTCTACTTATGCAAGTGAGAACAATAAATTTTTTGATAAACAGTATTCTGAGTCTAGTCAAGCAGCAGTTGGAGATGCAAAGTCGTTCTCTCCTCGCTTTTTCTCGATAGCAAAGCCACTAGCTAAAAATTTATCTTCCAGGGAAACAGTAAACTCAATTCTGAACGTAGACAGAACTGAGTCATTCCACTATTCACCTCTTAAGAGATCTCACTCATTTCTCACTGATATTTCAAATCTTCAAATTATGCCAGATTTAGGCGCTAGAGAATCAATAGATATAAAAGATAATCGTGCTACCAAACGAAAGACTTATATAGAAACATATCCAGGTCAGATATGTGACTTTAAGATAGGCACGAATGCATGCTCAGTGGAAAACGAAAGATCTACCCCACCCACAAGCGCACAAATCATTGAATCAAATTCCGGGATTAATAATCGTTCAGAAGAAGCAAAAGCGGCTCATTCATTGATAAATCTTAGGCTTAAATATTGGAACGCAAATTATGAAGAGACTGGAAATGGATCAGAAACGCATGCAAATCGACGTAGAGCCACTTTAAGCTAATGCGTAAGATTTTTTAATCCAAGAGATTGTCTAAAGAAGGTACCCATACCTTATTAAAATCAAATGGCATTACAGCAATACAGAGGAATAGTTACCGCTCATATCAAAGTATTGAAGCTTGTTGATCTTTATGCTTTCATTTTGTTCTAAAATCTTTATAATGTGCTGATGTGATACAATTAACTGTATCAGTTACTCTCTCACCAAAAGTTTTTGAATGTAATTTAATGTCTTGATATGTGTGGTATGTTAGGAAATTTAATCCAAGTAAGATTTATCCTTACTTATTACACGGACCACAATGAGGAGTTTTTGCTGATTATCTACAAACAGATTTAATGTTCTTAGTAATTCAAACCTACTCAATGAAACAACAAGACAATATTTGATGATGAAATCATTAATTGTCAATAAATATACAGCCTTTTTTTCTTTCGTCTTTCTGTTTCTCAAAAAGTTAACTTTTATTATTAGCCTCTCAAGATTGGCGCTAAGTGATTCCACAAATCTTATTTTATGCTATTGTTCAAAGGTCTCGAATCAAGTTATCGACTCCTTGATCAAGAAAGGTAGATAGGAAGTTTTTCGAAATTCTTACCAAACTCTAACTCGGTGATCAGGCTTTAATTGATTTTCTTTTTTTAAAGTCTGCCACCCAAGCATCTGCGTTTAACCTAGGTACCACGAAAACCTTGATAAGCTCATCAAGAACCTCAATACTACCAGTGGCCAGGACCTTTAGCAATGGCACCTTTTTCCCTACCTTTGATAATCCACCATTGATAGTCTCTACGTAGCAGTCAACACTTTGGAGCGTATACGTGTGTTCAATGTCCCATGGTGGCGGGAGAATATACTCCAAATGATCATTGAGACATTGTGTCTCATTGAATTCCTTGACGAGATCTGATTCCATATTCATAGGATACAGAAACAAAGTTGGAAAGCACAATGTTGAAGTAGGGTCTATTGAATCAGGCACTAGCTTAATTTTTACCTCATCCATGTCAGGTGGTTTTGAAGTTTTATGAACGATTATATTTCGCGCTTGTAAAGCAGCTTTTAGTGTTTTGGCTTCCAGTCTCTCCCTTTCTGCACGTTTAAGCGTTTCTTTTTCCTTCATAGCGAGCATTGAAGATCGGTGCTCAATTGTCTCAGCGATGGAGCAAAGCGATTTGTTGTTTGGGTCAATAGCAAGGCCGCATTTACAAGCGTCTTTAGCTCGATGATCCTATCTAAAGCCAAAAGAGCTTTAGAGCTACGATAGTACGCCTTGATATTTCGCGGATTTATTTGCAGTGCTTTTCCACAATCTTGAATAGCACTACGATAATTTTGAAGCTCAAGATGACACGCAGCACGGTTAACTAAACAAATCTCGAGAAGTGAAATTTCTAGTTGCTTTTCTCTATCTGTTTCAGTGCTTGGCCCATGCTGTCGCTTCCGTTCTTCGATTAAAAGAACATCAATAGCTTTTTCATAGAATATCTTAGCATCTTTCCATTTCCTTTTCAAAAAACATTCATTGCCATTTTCCTTAAAACCGCTTGCAACTTCATGTGGGGTACCTTCATATGCTAAGGCACGTAAAGCTTCAACATCATCATTCTCTTCAATGTTGGTCATGAAAAGCGGCATCTTATTTAATTCGGCTAAGATTTCACTTGCAGGCTTGTTATGTAAGGAGGCCATTACTGGCGGTAGATCTGGAGTAAAATCATCTTGATTTGGGGATTGTTTCGACATCATGCAATGTAACTTTTTGAAATTTAAAAAATTTTCAGATTTACTTATTCATTTTTTATCCTTTGGCAATCTCTAGAATGTGTAATTGTGAAATTGTTAAATCAGTTTTTCTTTTATTGTGACTTGACGCCAGTATGAGCTGGTTACTGAGGAAGGTAAGTGTTGTAAAGTTACTAGTGATGATCACCTCAGACTTATGAATATCATTATTATCAGGAGTTTGTGACCTTTAGCATTGCGGAACTGGCGTAAATATAATATCGAGCCAAACTTTATTGAGTCTCGAAAAATCAACTCCCTCTACTTAATATTATCTTGTGAAATCCAATTAAGTTGTGAGGAGATTTAGCCTTGTGTTCTTACACTTGGCTAGCAAACTACTGCATAAATTTCTTCGTATGCTGTTTAGACCATCTTTGATCGATACAATTGGATTTACGGTAAAATCGAAATTAGGGCAACGGTGCAGCTTTAGATGTAGCCACCAACACAACTCGTTCAAAAGTCTCGGAATTAATATAATTTATGATGACTAATGTGACGTGCTATGCGATCTTCGCATTTAAGATTTGCGCAAGTTGACTGGAGAGTTGGGCTTACATATCCTTGTAAAAGAATGAATTGCATAACCCTACCCTATGTTTTTTAATTAGGCCTAATATGGATGCGATCTGCAAACGATTTTATATAGTGAAATTTCAGACAACATACATTGTTTTTCTGTTACATGTCAACCACCGAAAGATTAAATATTCAAAAAAATTGTAGGAAGAAAGACTTAAGTAAATTATTAAAATTATAGATTATTGAATTAAAGAATTAAGAGCTTAAATTTTGGTATAATCTCCCTTATCATTTTTCACTGCCTCATATCCTCATATCTATCTAACACCAGGTGAATTTCACAAGAGGCCCTTATTTACAAGATATGTCACTTTAGGGTTGTGATAATAATGTAAATGATAGTTTTTTACGACGGAACAACGGAATGGGTCTCTCGTCTTTTTTAAACTACAATATACTCTTTGGCTAGTGCCAAGCTCCTTACCTACTCCTGCTTGAAGTTGGTGAGGTCTCGATTTTACAGTCACATTATCCACCAATCGTACTATTTACTACATTTAAAGATGAAAGATTCAATGCCCAATACGCGTTAAAGGAATAAATGTGTTGAAATTAGAATGAAGAAAAATAGACAAGGTCTATAAGAGATGTTAGGTCAATTAGATCTATTAGTACTTGCTCTAGGAAAGATTGATCTTTTTGATTTCTGATTCATCAAAATTCTGATTAGAAAAGAATGTCTAGAAGTCTATGCTTTCTTTTTTGTGGCATTTTACATGATTTACAAGAGTTTTTATTTAAAACTTGATGGCTCATTAAGGCTTTTATAAAATGTATCTAGATCTTCTTTTTATTCTCGGGCATCAATCAGATAAAATTTCATTTCATTGATAGCCAAGTGAATTCAGTAACACAATAACTACTTCAAAAAATTTACCTACCTTAAGCGTGGCATCTTTTTTTATTGGTCACCACAGCGTTCTCGATTCTTTAAGTTTTTTTTTAACATAACACAAATACATTGTTCATTTTTCCCAAGATCAAATCTTACAGTTTGAGAGATACAAACACATCACCTTGATCTTTTTTCATTTTACGTGAAGATTAGATATTTCTCAATGTCTTCAGCTAGTAAGTTTATTGAAACTTATGAAGATAAATTTCATGCCATATGTCAACCATGCCAGAGAAACTTTTCATCCTGGAAAGAATATGAAGACCATATGTTAAACAGCGGGGCTCACAAGTTTTGCTGTGATATCTGTTTGAAAGACCTAAATAGTAACGGAGCTTACAAAAGACATCGCGAAACTGTAAATATTTCCTTTACTTTTCATAGCTAGGTATAACTAAATACAGCCTAGATGCACCCTTTGAATCAAAAACTGAAGTGTCATGGATGTGATAAAACATTTCCTCGACTTGGAGCCTTAGTGGCACATATTGAATCATCACAATGTAAATTAATGACAGAGAGTCATTTATCAATGATACGAGAAAAAAAACTACGAGACTACGAAACTCAAAAGGCAGCTCGAGACTTCAAGGATTTTAATCGGTGTGGTTTTCCAACGGGATTTGATACTGAGCCACTTCCATTTTCACTTTCAACCAACAGGCAAATCAAATGTCAAGAATCTTCTGCATCAATTGGTCGTTTGAAAAATGATGGAAACGAAGACTTAATTAGTTTTGAAAATCAGCCTGCAACCTGGGAATCTATTTCCGAACCCGTCAGTGAACAATCTCGTTGGACCTCTGTAGAACCAATTTTAAATCAGAATCAATCTAATGTCGGTAACGGAAATCCAGCATCTAAGAAATCTAAAAATATAACTGATCCGAACATGGCTGGGTTTCGAGCCGAAATTTTTTATATTCCATTGCTAATGAAATACAAATGTCCTCATCGGAGTTGTGGGTATGTAAAAATATCTGACCTCGAGCCATTTCTCATTGTTTACAGTAAGACAATTAAAAGCAAAACTGGTTTCATTCAACACTTGAATTCGCAAGCTCATCGAAATGAAGAGTTAAAATGCGTAAATTGCCTAAAGCACTTTGCGACTGCAACTGCGCTCACTCAACACTGTGAATCTCCAAGTCTTCGGTGTAGAATCCGAGAATCTGATTCCTATGATCAAATGGTTGACATTATGACTTCGGGTTTTGCTACTGTTACAGGTAGGCTTCCAGATAATACAGTTAAATATTCCACGAATACCAATGTACGTACCAAGTAAATGGCGTGTAAAATAATAATAAAAACGAGTTAGTCCGAACTTTTGTTATCAAAATAAATTTCGAGAGGTAAATTTATTGATTATGTATAACTATATTAATCTTGACCAAAAATAAGTGTTTAATAATATCATGAATAAACAAATTTCATTTCTCGGTACTTCTATCATTGAAATTACTCCATTCATTATTAAAAAACCAAGAACCGTTTTTTAATTTGCGATGATAAAGAGAGCAGGAGAAAATTATTTTATGGCAGTATCTAATATAACATTGTGGAAGAGATCTAAATAGTGAAGTTGCAGCAGCATCTTTTGTTTTTTTTTCTGATTTCAAACTAGACCTTCCTGAGATTACAGAGCCTGGTACTCATAACTAAAGCGATTTAGCCTTAAGTAGGTCCATGCGGAGGTTCGGATGTTAGAATGGTATACCGTCCGGACCCTCCTCTCAAGCAGAATCTTGGTAGCCTAGGCACCTACCTCACTCGAGACAGGAGATGGTTCATTCAATTCCAGCAGGCCCAACTTCACTTCGCGTGGTAGTTGTATATAGGATGGTGGAGGCATGTCAGGATGATCCAGGGTTTGTAAATTTCCTTGGATGGATGTCAACGGATGAGGGGCGACCAACAGTGAAGGAAAAGCGATTGTATTTCGTGTTAGTGTCTACAAATGGAATTCTAGAAATAAGTGTTCCTAATGAAAATTTGAATCATTTAACATGTAAATAAACACTGTCGTTGGGTGGTTAAAGCCTTAAAGCTGCATGTACACTAAATAGACCATGCTAATATAATTTAATGCGAGGAAACAGTCCTTGCATACTTAGTGTAGAATTACCGTAGTGGGAAAAGCTGGTTTCAAATTACGGCTATAAAGCTATAAAATGATACAATATTCAGCTAGCATTAACGTTAAGCGAGCGTTAAACGAATCGATATTTAGGCTCAATTGACGCTAGCTCAACGATGAATGCTTCCTCAAGCATAAGACAACGCAAAAAAATATTAAACCATTATATAGCCGTAGCTTAAAACCAGATTTTCCCGCTATGATATATATCCTACCATGCATCATATCGTATAGATTAGTACATACAGCGCTACGAAAAATACCTACCATCAAAGCTGTACATATATTCTGTCGCTAAATAAGCGAAACACGCAATTCATGTATCAAATGTCGGTTATCAATTGTTGGGATTACGACAGGGATAAATAGGGGTTGTTGATTTAACGCATGTATAGGAAAATATATATAGAGATAAATGTTAGACGGGGAAGAAGCGAGGAAAAAGGAAGAGAGAGGAATATAGGCATACAATCATTTACTTACAATTATCGACTTCGTAACGAGCCTGCTGACCTCGTGACAGCGATCTAACTGAAATACATTATATATATCTCTTACCAACATATTCAGTAGTTAAGGGATAAGGGATGTTACAAGCTGTTGCCCTGGTGATTGATCGGATCCGGAATTATCCGGCTCCAATTTATCAGCCTTGTTAAGCTTATATACTTCCTGTTACTAAACATATCTCAATCTCTAATTAGAATTTAAACAAGAGAAAAAGGTAAAGACACAGAACCACCGGCTCCTTGGCGGTCCCCGAACGAGTTTACAGCCTTTAAAGCTGCAAATAAATGTACTAGATGTGCGGGAAAGAGACGTTAGTACAAGAATTGCCTACACTTTACATGGGCGAAAAGACCTGTCAACCTTAATTCTACATTTAATATTGACCCTAAGAGTTAGCTAAATCGAAGACCAAATTTTTGCAAATAAAAGTAATAATTACTATGATGATCATGATCAAGATTATGAAAAAAAGACGGTTGATTATGAGCTTCTGACGGGAAAAGAGTGAACCCTGCGCAAAGTCGGGCACAAAGGAAAAAGGAGTTTTTGACAAAAGGAGTAAGGCAGATTGTTAATAGGTTGGATGGACCACCTTTTTTTAATAGAAGTATTGATTAACAAATGTTTTTATACCAATAATCTTATGGACACAGGGTGTCTATGTTATTCCACTTTCAATCATGCTTTTGTAAAGCGTTATAACCTACCGCAAATTCCAATTAAACCCAAAGAACTAAAATTAGCCATAGAAGATCCATAACACCGTATCATCCATGATATAACGTATGCAAAAATAGACATAGATGGGAAATATGAAATTTTTTGGGGCTATGTTATTGATATACAATATGGTATAAGAAGACCCATGGATGAGAAAGAATGATGTGGTTTATAAGGCCCGCCAACACTTTATAAGATCTGGGCCACCAGGAGGGCCGGTTGTCAAAACTAAAGGATTGGAATACAATCGTTCATTGAAAAATATATCAAAATTTACTTGCTTAAAAGAAAAAACGGGCGAGGCTCAACAAATACGAGGCTCACAATTTGCTGCCGTAGCAACACTAGCCCGTAAGACTCAATATACAAAAACGAAAGTATTTGCAGCATCAATGACCGACATTAGTAAGGCCCTTGAAATTAAATAGAAGCAAAAAGTACAAGAGATTGAGGAAAGTCTACCACAGTAGATTCGAAGTAAAGCTCAATACCTTACAAAAGACGAAAATTATGAGTTGCCGCCTCATAGAAATGGAATAGATACATAAATCGAATTGGAAATAGATAGTAACGGTGTAGAGAAAGAGATCCCGTTTGGACCTCTATATAAATAGTATTTGTTGAATATAAATTTTCCAACTTTCGTAGGCTAATTGCCTTTATTCAGTATTTTGCTGTGAGGCTGAGAGCTTGTCTGGGTCAGATCTAGTTCGGCGGGGTCGGGAATCTATTGAGTTAGTGGATTTACTGAGCTTGACAGTGGAATTAAGTTCTGCACGTAGATTTTTCTTGTCAACTTGGAGAGCAGATACTTTGTCATTTGATGCTGCTATTTTTTCCTTGTCTATAGAGCGATGTAGACTGACTTTTGATGACTCTAAGATCAGAGATATGATTTGGGATAGATTAGAATTAAATTTTTGCGAGTGTTTTTGTTCTAAGCTGACTAATTGTTGGTGAAAATTAGCTAGATTGGCATTCAGGTCGCTAAATTGTTGTTCTGATTGGGAAAGAACAGAGTAAGTTTCTGTGAGTTCCTAATTGTACGAGATTAATTGCTCTTTTAAGTTACGATCCATATTTTCAAGTTCATCTTTCATGGCATTGTTCCATTCCGACGCGTGGCCATGCCTATTTCCACGAACTAAATTCATCTACCGCAAGAAGGAACCACGTGGCGTTGGGGACGGATTTATCTGTGGTGGGTAGAAATAAAGCCTTCTGACATCCAACAAGGTCCATGTGGATGATTTCACCGAATGATGATGAATTGCGAAGGGAGCTCTGACCTTTGCGTTTTGTGATCTTAGATTTGGTGCATATTTCACATTGCAAAGGAAATTTATGGTTTGATATGCCAGCAAAGGTTAGTGTCGCATTTTGGGTCTTTTGTCCAGGATGACCAAGTTTGTTAGGCTAGTCACGTTGCACTGAGTGAGTTTGTAATTTTTTTGAGTTGGACGAGTTTGAAGAGTCTAGTGTAAACATAAGTCTACCTGAGACGCGGGAGAATACCGCACAGATTGTGCCATCTGGATGAAGGAGTTCTATGTCGCGGTATCCTAATATCACCCCCACGCATCCAGCAGTGAGGAGTGTGACGTCTCCTGACTCCCAGCCCACAAGATTGCTTCAAATTATCATTTGTCCTAGGTCCCTTATCCCGCGGTGTTCCAGTGCCCGACTATTTCTTCCTCTGAGTCAGTCCAAGGTGATAATTTGTCAACCGGAAAAACCACAAGGGGCTAAA
>PEDP01000731.1:0-18470 GCA_002918395.1 Erysiphe pulchra | reverse complement strand
CCTGTTTTAACGTATTTACTTGTTTTACGGCTTGGGATAGTAGTGGAAGATGGATGATTTGGAGAAATGGTTGATAAACGATTAGCTGATATTATTAATGAAATATTACAGTTTATTTTATGTTAACCGTTAAAAAAACCGTCTACTTCCGGTTATAGGACTTTTTGACCTTGCATTCAACCTACAGATTATATTGCTAGAACGTTGCTACATTCTGTCAGCATCAGTGGTTTAGTGGTAAAATCCGTCGTTGCCATCATAATTGAATCGACGGGCCCCGTGTTCGATTCACGGCTGATGCAGAGTATCATTTTTTTGTCAAAGTTATTTTCAAACATTCTTCTATCCATTGAATAATTCAGAATCAAGGGTGTTCAAACTTATTTACTTATTTTTTCTATTTAGGGTCCTAGGCTTAAGCTACTATGTCCTTTTGGCTACAGGACAGGCGGAGCTGGTTGGAATCATGGCCTCAGGCATGACCTACTCGTTCACGCCTGTTATTTACAAAGAAAATGAATAAAAAGACAAAAAGGAAAGAAAAAGAAAGACATAAATACCAGAGCTAGTCCAGCATTTCTCACACCATGTTCTAACCCGCTATTTAAAGTTCTGGCATTCTATTAAATAACTAACTACCTCGCGTGCAGCAGAGGATGGGTTAGATATTTGGCCACTGAACTAACCTGTAATCTGTACAAATTCATTAAATTTCTTGAAGCAATCATGCCCAAGAAATTGTCTTCTTAAGGTATCCATATTCATACCAGTTCGGAGCTTACGCATTTTATTTGCGTGCCTTCGAAAACGAATAAAGTGGGCAGGATTAGTTAGTTTCCTCCATACACGTATTCAAATTGGCGTCTACATGATTTAAGCGGCGATGATAGACCGCGAAGTCACCATGTCCAGTTCTTGCAGCTAGTAATGGATGGAGTAGCCGCCACGGTAGCGGTATTTCGGGTGGTTTCCTCCGACGCATTTTTAAATCTAGGTCTTGATACCTAGGAGGACAAACTTCAGACCACCATTTCTCAACTAAAAGTTGACAATGTTGCTGCATAAGTCGGCGCAGATAGGCTAAGGTAAAATAACTCGGCTGAGTTTGTCTCTCTGGAAGATTTCTTAGAGCAGCACGCGCTTCCGCATTTGCTTCTTCATTTTCTCTAATGTTTGAGTGTCCTGGCACCGACCCATCTAATTCTACCCTCGTATTCTTGGCGAAAGAATGAAATGAGTTGGTAAGTCTAATACTGGATGATTATTTTCCTGTTAGAAGAGCCATCACTGCAGCCTGATTATCAAGAAATACAAATGTCTTCTCGCTGCCTTGTCTCACAGACAAGGCAGCTCAGAGTGCTATGGTAGCACCATAGATCTCTGCGTAATACACTTCTCCACCGTATGATACGCCATTTCCGTTTTGAAAGGTAATCCTTATACGTTGAAGTATGCATCCCCAGGATGAACGCCCGGGACCCTCTAATGACCCATCGGTGTACGTACAAATATCTTCTGAAGTAATTTTACTCACCAAATTTTGACGATTTAGTATTCCGATTGACTTCGTTCTAAGAGTTGAAGTATAAGCAGGGGCTGGGAGAAGTTCCGCGGCTTCCCCTAGTGGTAGTTGTCGAAAAGCACGTTGTATTCGAGACAACTGTTTTTCGGGTTTTTTAGATAAAATTACCTTTGTTTTATATTTTAGTGTGCCCAAATTAGGACACATACTCGCTCTCATTCGTAATTGATGGCGAGTATCAAGAGTGTTGAGACGAGCAGCAAGACGGAGACGATATCCTTAAAATAGAATACGGGCTGTTGGGATGCCTTCTTTCCTGTGTAATACTAATTTGGCGTGGTTTTCCACACTGGTATTGCTGCTCTCAGTCTCATATGTAAGATCTTATCAATTAGCCCACAATGAAATGAGGGGGGTTATGGTCCCAAATGTTGACGGACGAGACAGGCCTGGCCACCACACTGGCCAGCGGATGTGTTCAGCCGATTTGATTATGCTTCTAGTCATCACTATTGCAACCGGTTCTTCTTTCTTTCGCCCAGGAAACTGAACTACCACCAACTTCTTTTCGTCAAATAATATTACATTTTCATGTGCCCAGGTCGTCAAGTGGTCTAGGTCCTTCTGTGCTACAGCTGCTGACTCTATGACTGTACGTCCGAAGCCAATGATTCCGATATCATCAGTGAAGCTGAATCGTAAAATTTTATTGCCGCTCCTCATTGCTCCGCCATATACAATAGAAATAGCAAGGGGAAATAGTTGATCCCTGAGGAACTCCACATTTTAGCTCCTTAGGACTAGTCACTCCTCCATGAAATCGGACTTGTACTCTACGATTCTCAAGAAACAATGAAGTCCAACGAAGTTTTGATTTAGGCCATCCTTGATTTAGCATTCGCCATATTAATCTATTGTGTAAGACTGCGTCGAAGGCTCCTTGTACATCAAGCGTAACTAGTGCTGAAGCCCAACCTTATTTTTTTGCTTCCTCTATACGTGCACAACACAAGAGACGTGATCCGTTGCTGATCGTTTAGGAAGTTTTCCTAATTGCTGCTGACCCACAATATCCCAAATGATCGCCAAGGGAGACATTCTTTTAGCGAGTAACCTCTCTAAACCTTTCCCTAGACAAAAAGTAGAGAAATTGGTCTCCATCCTTGTATCGAAGATGGGTCCCGCCTAGGTTTTAGGAGAAAATAACTTCTGCTAGTTTAAAACAAGAATGATGGTAGCTAAAATGGAGACAGGCACAAAAAAAATGAGTGACCAGAGGTCCTATACTAATCCAACATGCTGCAAGTAATTCAACGGAAATTCCATCCGCTCCCGGACAAGTATTACCAACTTCTTTTCGTCAAATAATATTACACGATGGGGTGCTTTAGCATTGATTCGTCCGTATAATTTTAAATGGGCTGGTCACACGAAGTAGACTCGCTCAACTTCGTCAGCAAGCAAAGAGCTATTTACTTCTAAATCTCTCTGCTCCTTGCGGAAAGATGTTGGTACTGTCGGGATGATGACTGGCACCCAGTTTGTAGCTGATTCCAGTTTGGCTCCTGATAAGAATAAACCGTTTATCCACATTGAGTATCGCTTCGCGTGCTTTTGCATTACAAGGACTTAATGAAAGCCCGGAGTGATCAGGCTTCTTTCTTCCAATAAGAGAGGGAGAGATCAAGATTTTTCTAACCACCACCTCACGTATGCCAGCAGGAGAAAGTTTTCGCCATTCATAGTCTTGAGGAAGGCGAACAAAAATTCTTTTGCCAGAGCCTGACGATGCAGGCTTACCCTTGGCTGACTGCCGCTGAGAAACTTTGGTGACAGGAGTAGCTTGTGTTTATTGCTTACAACCACTCTTGCCTTTTTCTAACCATTGCGTACCACTAAAGCCTAGGTCTTTTTACTTGACTGGGGGATCTTTTTCCGATTTGGAGCTGGGGTCAGGAAAATATGGGGGGGTTGCGACCACTACTTTCTTTGTATTTTTAATTTTTTTATTTGTACTACTTAATGTTCCATTGACTTTACTTGGATGGGTATGGGATGAAATTTATGGTTAAGAGGGTGAGGATTTGGCCGCCGCAAAGTTAGCTATCGCTTGTCGGAGATACGCCTTGAAAGCCACACCTTCTTCTATCTTTAGTTCTTCTGTAAAGTTTGCCAGAGTGCTATCTATGCTACTAATCATAGATGTACATATCAGAATACGTGCGCGCCACGCGCGTTCACAGCGCTGTCGAGTCCCAATTATCTCAGCGAGTACCTTCAGAGGAACGCATTCGCATTCGCAGTGTCATAATTTTCACCACTGATTTGCGGGGATCTTCCTGATATTGTACGCTTGGAAGGTGCGATAGGCTTGAGGATTTGTCCGACATCTACTGTCTTTGATGGTTGTTCTAGGTTTAACAGTGGTGAAGGTGGCGCGATGAGGGAAGAGGAAAGGTGAGTGGGGGAAATGGGTGAGGGTTGATGGCTCGATTCCGTCGAAGGAATTTGAGATTCTCAAAATATTTCCATTGAATCAGTCATTCTTAAACCATATCCAGAAATTTCAAATTGTGGCGAATATGTGAATTTGGATAGTATTTGTTGTGGGATGTTAGAGCTATTCTGTTAATAGAAAACAATTTTAAATAAATGTAACGTTTGTAAATACCAAATAGGGCCGGTCAGACTTAGAATTAGCAGTTTGTTTAAGAATTTTGACCTTCCACGCGGCGCTGATTAATCTACAGACAGTTAAATGTGATTCGTAAAATGGTTGTGTCGTGGAATTCTAGTTTATTGGTAGATCTTGTTGTTTTAATGAAATTACAATTCTCTCTTTGACTAATGAGTCACAATTTCCAACACTAAGTCACGTTTTCTTTGAGAATATTCTGTAGCTAGGATTCTTTAGTCAACCTCCAAAATATTATCACAATCGCCAAATGCCCCTCGGGAGGCCCGAGGCTGGGTTTGATTTATTCTTCTTACCTGTGTGCCTGCTTGGCGTTAATCATGTAAATAAAATATTATCACAATAATACATATAAAAACCACACAGACAACTCTGAAGCATATATACATACGATCAACAATACCCTTACCTAACAACAATTCCTATCACCATCATCAACTTCATGGCGCCGACATCTCCAAGACGTATGATACCTACCCCCAGAAGCTGTAAATCGCATCACCAAACATAAAACAACGGTTAGCAAGCCTAGCTCCAGCAGTAAATCTAGCCGCATGCTTCCATTTACCACCGAGACCCTCCGCAAAGCTGAAGTGCTTGAGAAAACACTTGGGTCACAAATCCTAACTGAAGATATTATCGAATCGATGGAGATTCAAATTGAGTCCACGGCTGGATGGGTAAAAACCCCATTGTCGGCATCAAACATATCTCAAGAACCAGCACCAGTAAATCTAATCAACAAAAATGACATCATGGCGACCTTAGGTCTCAAACAAAACTTCCGTCTGGCATCAATTGATCTTGATTATCCCGGACCATACGAGAAACTCTTTGATGAACCTCTTAACTATGACGAAACCCCTCCACTAGCAGGCTCGGTAGAAGAAGAACTCAACAACGTTACCGACGATGCGGCTCATAGAATTGCAGACGCCAAATTTATTTTCGGACCAGTAGCCAGCATCTTGCATTACTACTGTAGCTAGGCTGCAGGCCCCTATATACCAACTAAGCAAGCTTCAGCATTGAAAAAATTTAGGTATGTAACCCCTCTTCCTCGGGTGCTTTTTCTCTTCGGCCTTCGCACAATTACACGTACCCTTCCCCGCCGCTCTGCTGTAACTCAATGTATACGCTGCTGGCTTTGGCACAACAGTCGTGTCTGTTCCTCCAACACTCGGTGTCATCTTTGCGGATCCTCCCATCACACTGAAAACAATCACAAAAATCTTTGTGCTAGCTCGGTTAATTATTTATGCCCCTCTAAATGTATCCACTGTCACGGTCCTCACCCTGCAGATCACCCGCAATGCGAACTACGCTCTAACCCTTTTAAAGGGCCTAAGACGAGGTCACAAATTACAGCAATACGTCGCATTAATACGGAAGCACGTCTACGCAAGCAGACTGAATTAGGGTGCTGTAAAATTTCAGAATCAAGCAATCAACAAATTGACACCAATACCACTACAGATACTATAGATCAGACGATAGAACTTACAAATTTGTCCATTTTATTCAGCGTTTTAGATAGTTTAAAGGATCCAAGCGGTACTCAAATGGCTTGTTAATGAGAAATACAATTTCAGGCACAATCAACAACAAGCCCAAAACAATCACGATTCTCTTGCTCAATGTAGGGCGTGGAGCACTAAATCACGATATTGCAATGAATGAGGCCTATCTATGTCATATAGATCTTATTCTCATCCAATAACCTTATATTTTTCACGATCTTAGTAGAAGAATCACCAAGCACCATCCAGCATATGCATCCTTCTCACCAAGTACTGATTTGAACACCAGTCGGCCACGCGTGATCTCGTACATCCGTATAGGACTGGTTATTCACGCTGCCTATATCAACACCTCTTCTAATGACATATTAATACTACGTATATATTCTCCTTCCGATAGAATTCTTAATATTTTCAATATTTATAACGCTTCTTGCAGTCCAATTAGCACAAGCGCCATTCAAACGCTCTACACTCTCCCTCAATCTTTCATTCAAGGTAGCTGCCTGCTATGAGGTGATTTTAATTTACATCACACTCGTTGGCAGCCTTCTTGGTCACAAAGCCCCGCCCCAGGATCTGAAAATTTCGTAGAATGGGCGGATGACAACTATTTATGCCTACTCTCCCCTTTGGACAAGAAAATACACAATAGAGGTAATTTTTGGGACCTACAGCATTTTGAGTAATGTAAGCATCACTCAAAATGCTGTATCGCTACCCACCTTGACGCCACATCAGATCATTTACCATTACTAACAACAATTGGATGGAGAGATGCTCCCAATGCTCCCAAAACACATCAAAGACTTAAACCCGATTCACTGAACTCTACTCTCTTTCAGAATTTACTTAGTTCTTCTGTAAAACTAGTCGCACCAGTCCCTTCTCATTCAACTACCGACTCTTTTTACAAATTAGCAGAAGGCATAATTCAAGCTATCCAGTTAGCATACTCTGGAGCGGCCCGTTGCTCTCTTGGACACAGTAAAGGTTACCCTACCCATGGTGGAACCAATCCTGTAGACTCGCTCGCCGGACTTTTAAATCCCAATCCCGGTTGAATTTAAATACCGAGGAGCGAAAAGCCGAAAGAAATATATATCGAGGAGTATTCAAAAGAGCTAAAGAGTCCTTCAGAACTAAGGTGGATCAAGCTAATACCGGCAAAGATAACTTTGCTATGACCAAATGGCACAAATCAAGAGGGACTTACCGTTCGACACCCCTAGTAGATCTTATAAATCCTGAACGCCCTCTAGCCACTACAACTGCATAGAGAAGACTATTTCTGCTCAACAATTTTCTCGTTAATTCTACAGATATGGGCGATATATTTTTTGATGTACCATCTGTCCCTGTCCGCTCTATCTCACTGCCTCCTCTAACCCTTCAAGAGGTTCGTACCTCTGTTCTGAAGATAGCGTGGCCTCTAATTAAAGACCATATCTATACGCTTTGGGCAAGATGCCTCTCAGTCGGGCACCATCCCAAATGTTTTAGGCATGCTACGCTTGTAATGCTGCAGAAACAAAACAAATCCGATCTCTCATCACCCCGCTTTTACAGACATATAGCCCTTCTATCGTTTCTTGGAAAAGGCCTCGAACGACTCATAGCGAAACGTCTAGCCTGGATTTCAGTGAAGCATAAAATCCTAGCAAGTCAACATTTCGGGGCTCTACCCTATAGATCCGCTGTCGATCTCACTACTTGTCTTACACATAACGTTGAGCGAGCACTAAATGAAGCACGGACTCCCAGCATGCCAACGTTGGATGTAAAAGGCGCCTTTGATGCAGTTTTACCAGGTCGACTTGTTAGACAGCTACGAGAACAAGGCTGGCCACTTCACATCGTAAGATGGGTTGGCTCATTTGCCACAGACCGCATGGTACAAATATATTTAGACGACGAGATGGGTCCGCCACAGAACATTACATGCGGCCTGTCACAGGGTTCTCCAGTATCGCCTATCCTTTTTATGTTATATTTCTCCCCTCTATCCAAACTAGGCAGCCCGTTAAAGAAATTTTGTTTCGCAGAAGATATAGCAATTCTAGCCATCAAAAACTCGCTTTCAGAAAATAGTCAAGAACTTTCCAATTCACTTGCCGAAGCAATCAAATAGGGCCAGGCCGAAGACATCACATTTGATCCAAATAAGTCCGAACTACAACACTTCTCTCGCCGTCGTCGAGATAAAGACCCGTTTTCAACCCCTTCAGTTACGTTTCAGAATATATCGGTCCCTGGAAATACTTTTTTTCATCCTTACATCAGATGGTTAGGAGTTTATTTTGACAAAACTCTGTATTTTAAGTGGCATGCACGTATCCGTACAGCGAAGGTCATGAAGGTTGCAAATGCTCTTCGAAGTCTTATGAATACATCAAGGGGCGCCCCTTGATGATGATGACGCGTTCGTTTGTTTTGGTGATGTGTTTGTTTGCGGTATCTTTTTAGGAGAGACGGAAATCTCAGTGATAAGGTTTGCGGATGGATTAGGATTGGTTAGTGGTTGCAGGCGGTGAGTATTTTTGGATTCTTGTTTACAGTTTAACAATTAAGCTCAAGGTTCCAACACCCGGGAATTCTTACTCCACTTTCTTATTGTCCCCCGCAAAAAATTTTTTAGACGGCATGGATGCGCAAAATATACTTTTTTTCTGCTCGCGTTCACGTTCACTCCCGCAAAAAATAAAGAGATCGATTCTAATAACATAGATGATCCTATAAAACAGCCTACCAAAATTGGCTCGCTTCCCGAAAAGGTTGAATCCGATACATCTGCATCACTCATCACATACATACCATCACTAAACCCTGTTGCCGAACCTAGAGAGTAACTGTCAAACTGTGAACACGAATCCAAAAATACCCACCGCCTGCAACCACTAATCAATCCTAATCCATCCGCAAACCTTATCACGGGAATTTTCGTCTCTCCTAAAAAGATACCGCAAACAAACACATCACCAAAACAAACGAACGTGTCATCATTATCATTCAAATCACCAAGCTACAACAACTTTAGCAATATACAACGTATTCAAGCGCCAAACATCGACAAGCTCAATGGAAAAACGGACGTTCTTGAGTTTATCGAGGACTTAGAATCTCGATTCTTGTTGCAACCTGAATCATATCTAACCGACCGTCATAAAATCATGGTAGCAGTGGAACACTTAGAGGGCTCTAAAAAAAACGCAACCGACTCCCCAAATCAATGGGCGAGGATCGAGCTGCGTTTTACCAATGGCCTGATGGACAATTGGTCCGCTTTTCGAGATAGATTACGGTCCAGGTACCAAAACACTGAGCTCAGGGAAAAATTAGTTGAACAACGTCAATCACTGAAGCAACATGGAAATACAGTACAACTCCACAAACAGAGATTCGAACACCTTTGCCTTCAAACCGAACTGCCCAAAGCAGATTGGGGCGATGAATTTTACAAAGGCCTTGTCCCAGCTATAAAAGACAGGCTCTCTTCCGTCGCATACCTAGACAGGAGAAACTATGACTTGCTGACGCACCACGCAATCAAATTTAATGAAAGTTAACACGCCAGACAACGTGAAAAAGCAGTTGAAAAAAAATTTAAAGATAATCTCCGCACCACCCCCATCATCAAATCCCATCAATCTCTATTCGCTCCTTCGCCATCACAAATAGCACAACTAACCACCGTTGACATCAATGGCAAACTCACACAAACAGCCAAAGAGTATAGACGCCTTAACAACTTATGCCTCTATGATGGTGAACAACACCAAATTCACTTATGTCCAAAGCTAATTGAAAAGCGCATAAAGGAAGGCAAACCCTTACCTGTGGACCCTGCCACACGTGTTTCCAAGGTACGTCCCAACCACACACATCATCAATACCCACACTCACGATATCCAGCCTGATCAGCAGTAAGGTGATTGAAGTGGAAGAAACAATTGAAGGAAGAAATTTATCTTTTCCGGTAGACGGGGGGTCACAAATAAAGGCATGTAATTCCAGTATTTTTAAATCAATGCCAGCTCGGCCCAAAAAAATTTTAAATAAAAATATCTCATCGTTCGATGGCAAAATTGTAATCAATGCCTGTCAAGCCTATGAATCTTCCTACCACACAGTGATACCAGGCATCAGTGAAGTAGTAATTAATTTTGTAGAAGCACCCATTCAAAAATGTGATGCCATATTAGGCATCCCCTGGCTTGAAGTGACTAACCCAGACATAAACTGGCAAGCAAAAACCATTCATAAGAGATCAATCAGTAAATCAATGCCAATAACAGGTTCACACAACACATTTCACACTAATGCAAAATCATTAAGTATTCTTCCCTCCCTTTTAACAAACAAACAAAACCACATTAATCCGCAACGCATTTCCCCAACAGTTAGCACCGATGATATCAAAGAAATCGACTTCTCGGAACAACAAATCGAGTCATTCATGATTGATATTATCCACTCCGAAAATGCACAATTAGAAGACAAAACAGTTTCCATCCCTAAAAACCTCGAACTCATGAGAGATGTCTTTTAAAATCGAATGCTGACCTATTGCCACCGCATAGGAAAAACATAGATATGACCATAGATATTCCCAATGGTAAAATTCCTCGCATCATTCCAATGAATAGACTGTCAGATAAGGAAAAATCAGGAGCTAAACGACAAACAAACGAACTACTAGCAAAAGGCTGGATACGTAGGTGTAATGCTCAAACTCCTGCAAACATCTTTTTTGTTCAAAAACCACACTGTAAAGACTTACGAATGTGTGTTGGTTTTCGCAATCTAAATGCAATCACCACTAAAAACAAGTACCCAGTACCAAATATAGATGACCTCCCTTCCCATACTTACCCGACAAGCAGCATTAGCTTATATTACACCTATCGCTTTATATAGCACCGAAACATGGTGGCCCGGCCGTAGCAAAACAACTATGCATGGTAGAACAGTCTGAAATCGAATCGAAGGTTATCTCTATCTCATTCGAAAGGTTATCCTAGCCCGTGCTAGAGCTGTACTTCCAGTATATCACACGACACCGTTTTCCGCATTATTTCGTGAAGCAGGTCTCCTATCACCCGACTTAGAACTTGATAAAAGATCTCGCCAAGTGATTCTTCAGGTATACAATCTAGATCCCCGTCATCCCCTGAGGAAACCAATCAGTTTTTCATTCAAATCTGGACGCAAAATTTCATGCCCCTCTAGATGGGTCCTAGCCATACCTGGAGTAGAATATATTGACCCATTAATCAACCCACCATGGGATCAAGAAGAAAACTGGTGCAAGAGTATCAAACGAGTTACCCAGCCACCTTTCCCTCTCCCTGAGAACATTCCTCTTCAAGATATAATTGTATTTTCAGATACAAGCTGCAAAGAATCAGACGCAGGGTCCAAATTCGTAGGAGGCGTCATCATATACCAAGTTGGTCAAGTAATAGTACGAAAATGTATCTCATTAAACCCACACCTGACCAAATTCGATGCTGAAGTAGCAACTGCCTTAGTAGCGGTAAAAGAAGCTATACAACTATCCACTGCACGTTTCACTAATGACCTTTGGCTACTCTTAGATAATCAAAATGTAGCTCGACATCTCCTACAAACCCCAGTTTGCTCTTCTCAAAATACGTTTATAACTTTTGGCTCACGAGCTTCTTTGTGGTCAGAGCGCTCTCGACTCCCATATACAGTTTCAGGGGGAGTAAGAGTACACTGGATCCCCAGCCACACAGATACTCGAGGAAACATCTTTGTAGACCTTGCAGCCAAAGAAGCTCTAGATTTAATTACTTCTTCCGCTCTTCCACTATCGCACTCCCCTCCTCTAACCTCCGACAGAGCTAAAATTTAGGCAAGAGAACAGTTTGATATTGATATTAAATATTACTGGTAAATTTCGAGTGCATTAAATAATTTTATATCAGGGTCAACTTAAATAGGAATATCCGGCAAGTTTGGTTTAAATTCTCAAATTCTTTTTATTCTAACAAGACCACCAGCAAGAATTCTTATGTTTAAGAATTAATATTTTTAAGGCGTAAATTGTCGAGTCGAAAAGATATTAAATATCTGTGCTAGAGACAAAAATTAACGATCTGAGATAATGGATAAATTGAGAAGCTACCCGGGCTCTTACCTATTACACTATATTTTTGATTACCTTTAAACATAGAGTTGTTAGATGATATGTATTTATATACAATTAATTAAGATAATAAAAAGATAAGTTAGGTTTAAGTAAGGTTGATAAATAAGTAAGTATATTGAAGTAAAGATGTCTTCTCTGTTTTTTTTTTCTCCTGAATTGTTTAGATCTTATTGTACAAAGAATTCCCCTCTATCAATCAAAAATTAGTATTTCCGTAAGGGTAGTATGGTTAGCTCAACCCTTTCTTATTGTTTGTCAGATACATCAAGTGATGGGGAGGTCTACTGATGTTGCCCAATTACTCCAAGCTTCCTAGCCTTAAAAACAAACAACATTAATCATTACCAAATTTCAATAAATCAAAAAAAATTAATTCTCCCACAAGATCCTAAATGTACACATTAAAGTAAGCTTTGACATAATGCCTTTTTGGTAGCACTTTCACATTTCTAATTGCTTCACCAAAAGTAACCGCCATTAAGTTCCTGGAACTGGTCCTAGAGGTCTATTCGGCACATAGGGTATTGCAAAATTATTTCGATTGGGTAAGCCACATGCATGCATGTTAAGGGAGAAGTTCAAGAATGGGAAATGTAGTCGGAGATTCGGATTTGATTAAGAATACAATTAAAATTGTGTAAAGGGTAAGAAAAAATGAACGACGTCGCACGATTTCTAAGAGATACAAGCTCACGACTACGTATACACAATATTACCCCAATTAAGGGGCTAATGGTCATTAACAAACCAGCTAAATACATCATGTTATGTAAAGCCCTTGAAGCCAATATTAACATGCTCGTACCTATAATTTACGGATCATTATTGCGGCCCATCAGCTAATACCGATCTTGATTGGAACCAGTGCACTGTAGTGTCAGTAAAAGTGGCACAAAGTGACGTTTGACCCCTTGCTTTTCTCACTACACCCACGGGTGTACACTCGCCAGAAAACACTACATAGTCATTTTCACTAGCTCCTACAAGTGTAACTAATTAGCTTGGTAATCTGAGAATAACCAATATTTACAAAGAGGTGAAAAAAAGCCAAAGATGCAAAAAAATTAATAAAGCATTTTCATAAATCGAGGAGATAAAATTGCATGATAATTGAGGCTTGGTTTGAAGAATCTTTTAAATAACTCACCAAAAATTCTTTTGAGCTGACTTACAGATAAGAAACTTTGCGTGATAGACCTCATGCTCAATTCGCTTGCTATTTTACCGGGAAACAAGTCTGGAGGACCATTATAGGGTATTGAAGGTCGTTTAAATATGTAGGGAAGTCTTCCTCTACCACCTTTGTATGCCGCATAACAAGCATTAATTATAACAGCATCTACTCTTGACCGTTTATACACTGTGCCATCACAATACAATTTTTCCTTCGCTGTTCTGGCTCTTTTTACGTTTTTAAGTGAAGATCTTTTACTTTGATGAGGTAAAGAAGTTAATTTAGACCGTTCCGAATAGAGCCCTTGATTTGGTGGATTGATTGTGTCTGTGCGACTTTCCAAGTGATCGGTATTTAAAAGTGCTGAAACTAGCCCACTAAGTACTAAAATCGCGAAGGCAAATCCGCGGTGAGGTTGCATAGCCGACTGTCTTTAATAATCCAACTAGTAGTCGATAGAGATAGTAATGCCTGGATTGACTTAATTGGCAGTCTCAAAAAAATGCAAAACGAATGCGAGAAATGGCGTCTAGAACACAAATTCTGTGGAAGACTTAGACTAGTTCATGGTCCATAGATATAATTCCCTCTTCTGGGCTGAGTAAAAATTAGAAACACATGTAATTCAGCTTCTTGTTCACATGATTCAGTGTTATATCGTCGCGTATCATTATGATGGGCCGTTTCAAGTTTGTATTTAGGATGAGTAGCGATTGGATAGAGGGATAATCGATCAAGCTATGCGGGCTCATCACAAGCAGTGGTTTGAAGGAATGCGAATGAGATTAGATATAAGCTTATAGCATGGTATAGATATAATTCTTTCATTGCCATCATCGGATAAAGAAAGATATTCAATCTCCAACTCAAACAGTTTCCCTCATTTGCAAGTTTAAAGATCCAAACATTTTTAAAATAAATGCCCTATTAATGTCAAGAAGTAATCTGACTCATTTCTGTGGCCTTCCTCTTAATTTGCGTACGCTTCATCACTCGTAATGACGCTCATCGATCTTGGAACGATGTAGCTATTTTAAATTTTCTGGGCAAAATAGAATCACTCTCAAGGGCTCGCGTAGAATATTAGAGCACGAGATAGTATTTGAACATCTGCAGACCGTCTAGTAATTGACTAGAGAGAAAATCTGAGGGTTAGTTTTTAACGAATCTTATTTATCATCGCTCCAGTAATCCATATATGAGTGTGTATGTGTGACATGGATAACAGTATGGGCGGGAGAAATGTGTCATTAATGTGTCATTAATGTGTACTTCTCTAGGGTTTAAAATGTGTATTTGATTTATTACAGGCTCGTTAAAAATGTAAATTAATTGAATAATAATGAGTAATAATCTCGGAATTATTGCTGTGTAGCAAATAGATTCTATCGAATTATATCCCAACACCACGAAAAACACCATTAAAAAAAAATCTGCCTCATAAAAAAATATAAAAAATTTTGAGTTCAGGTTCGAACAATGTTGATGACTAATGACCCTGTTTGTTAACACGTACGGCCCATATGAAAAAGTACTCCTTCTCAATATGAATTTACAATGCTGTCACACGGAAACTGAAGACATCGTACCCAACGAAAATTTGGCTCCTGGATGACAGAAACCTTGGAGAGATATCTGAAAAGAGGAGGCTTTCAAGGCGACTAGCCTCGTTATCTCAAATTCACAAGAAGATGATAAAATTGTTGCTACAGTATTGTGACCTATGTAAGGCATAGGAAGGGAAATAAAACAGCTGAAATGGTTACGGTTGATTGCTGCGTTTTCCCTACTCCCATCTTCGAATTGGAGAGGTATGCGCGGTGTGATTACAATAGTGGTTCTTCTTAATTGCTACTGATCTGATTGTTAATTCTGTCCCGTCCAGTCTACGAAATGAAATAAATCGGTTTATCACACCATTTAATCAGAAATATAGAATATAGGGGATTACTCGGGGGGACAGCCACAAACCAGTGGCCACGACGCGAATAACAAAGTACGCGTGACAAAATTTTCACCTGGGAACTAATGTTATCAACAATTTTTATTTTTCAATTGCCCATAACATGTTCGATATTTCGGCATTACAATTCAAAATCTATTGTTTTTGCTATTTGGACGATGAGAGACAAAAGCTGGAAAAGTATATAGTCCATTCATACTGGTGGGTCGACTTAGTTTTTCGTCCACAAGTCTGTGCAATCTATCTTGCCTCTTGACTTAACACGAATCTTATTGCCTCTCGAAACAACCTACCTATAAAAACCATCCAGAACTTGTGGAACTATGAGAGAGTTAATACTCTAATTAGCGACTTCACAGTCCCACTCACAAAGGGTTTGAGCTGCAGAGTTATTTCAATTAAGAACGAATGCTCAATGCAAAATTTCAAAACCAATATCGAGGCTCTACTAACCACTCAGTGTAACTCTTACATCAGCTGCTGCAAGAGCGTTTGGAGGGAGTTCGCCAAGAATACCATCGGGATTTGAATATTCTTATTAGCTAGACATAGTTCCACTACTTCTATTAGACAACACGTACAGAGATGATATTTGTGTCGACTTGAAGGACACAAATACAGCTATAAACATGTAGAATCTCGATATTGGTTTTGAAATTTTGCATTGAGCATTCGTTCTTAATTGAAATAACTCTGCAGCTCAAACCCTTTGTGAGTGGGACTGTGAAGTCGCTAATTAGAGTATTAACTCTCTCATAGTTCCACAAGTTCTGGATGGTTTTTATAGGTAGGTTGTTTCGGGAGGCAATAAGATTCGTGTTAAGTCAAGAGGCAAGATAGATTGTATAGACTTATGGACGAAAAATTAAGTCGACCCACCAGTATGAATGGACTATATACTTTTCCAGCTTTTGTCTCTCATCCTGATGGATTTTTAGCTCATGTGAGCAAGGCAATCTGCGGGTTGGTCTAAAAGTGCTAGTTCAAGCCACTAAGTCCGGAGATGAACAAGCTTGCAGTCGTGGGTCTTAATTATGTGGTGATTTAAGGCACTACAAGTGAGTAAGGACGAATGTATAGGTAGTTATGTCTACCATGCATCACCTCTAGTTCATATTTGAATTAAAAATTCTGGCACTGATTCTCAACAGCTGCCTTCAACTTTATCCAGTTTCATCGAAGTTCTCCGTTACTAACGTTGATATAAAACTTAAGTTTTCTGCGGGTATTTTCCGCTCCGCTACTCAGCCAGTGGCTCATGTGAAAATAAGCCTACTGTGAATGAGATAATGGTATTTCATTTATTTATTTAATTTAAGGTCCTAGGCTGACGCCTTCTATCCTTTGGATCTAGAACCGATGGAGCCAGCAGGGATTATGTCTGACTACATACCCTACTCGTTGTCATCACTTCTCCCACCCATGAAATGGTATTATGTACATATTAATCTAGGATGTTGAAAAGAAAAACAAAAGAAAAATATATTTATGAGCTGAGCTAGTATTCCTCACACTAATTCATCCCTACCATTCCTAACAAACTGAATGGCTCAAATCTCCGACTCTCGCATACAGCAGAGGTACGGTGTGCTCACAGGTTCTTAAAACAACCAATTTTCTGCGTAAATTCTAGAAACTTGTTGAGACAGTTAGGTCCGAGAAGTTGGCTGATAAAGTCTCCCATAGAAGCTCCAGGAAGACCGTCCATGTCCCTCAGATGAACAATCCGAGAAAACACATATATCTTCTACAGAGATTGTTCTAAACCATTGTACAGGCGCTTCTACTCCTTCAGATTTCGTTCCCAAATTATCAGTATAGACTAGCGCTGAAAGAGGTTTAGCAGCTTCAGCTGAAGGGAGCTGAGCATAACACCGCTGAATCCGGGACATTTGATTTCCTGGCCGTTTTAATAATTTAGGTTTTCGCTTATATTTAAGAGTCCCTATATTAGGACAAACACATGCCCGACTCAAGTGAATTGATCCGAGCTACAAGTCTCAGACGTTTACTTTCTAGCATGATTCGAGCTGGTGGAATGCCGCTTTCTCTATGAAGCACTATATTTTGTGTAGTTCTCTATACTGGGAGCGCAGATCTTAGTGCAAGATGTACAGCTTTATCGATCAGCCCGCAGTGATAAGTGGTGAGAGGAGTCACATATCCTCGTGCTGTCGGGCGAGTTAAACCAGGCCACCATACATCTGCACCATTTTTTGCAACGGAGACAATGCAAGCTTCAACTGCCTGTACTAGGGGACCTGGAGCAGCTCCACGATTTACTGGATTTTGTCTCCGCATGTGATTAGCTTTATCAAGTGCCTTAGCGCACCATATCTTCACATGTTGTCTAAATGTCAGTCTATGGTCATCGTCTATTCCCATACGCTCAACAGGCTCCATCAAACCATTGTTAACTCGAACACTAACTGGATCCTCTCTATGGTATCCGTTAAATGTTCTGACCACCAAGGTTCTTGAATTAACAGGACATCGAGATGGAGCTCACGGGATCTCGATAACGCGATGTCGTGTGTTGTGCCCCCTCTTTCTACATTGATTGATATAAATTTAAGAGCATGTAGGGGGGACTGACGGCCCTGAGGGACGCCCTTTATAAGCGCATCGTATCGACTGTCGAGTCCTCGACAATTGATGCTTGTATTTCGCTTGAATTACTATCCGTTTTTTGACTGCTGTCCACATCTAGTATGCTTTTTTCGGCGGTAGCAGCCTTCAACTCAGCTTCTTTTACTTGAACAACCGCTTGAAACTCTCACTCTCCTGCTTTTCTGTACGATTTGAATTGTTCCTTTGTGGGTATTCCTGATCGAGTCGGGCGAGCGAGACAGCGACGACTATCTGAACGATGAGGTCTCACACAATTTCTGCATTTCGTAGCTGCCATACATATGTCCTCTATGTGCATAGTCGAACCACAGTTTCCACATGATGGTGCTCTTAAGCAATTTTTTCAAAGGTAATGGCCATTGCACTGTATGCAGAATTCCAGGGGCTTTTTCTTTTGTGTATCTTTACTAGGCCAGATTTGTCAAACACTCTGAAGCCAGGCCTGGGAGCTTTTGCGAAGAGAGCCATCCATATTCTATGTGGAGCAGCGGGGTTGTTATGGCCATATAATTTTAGAAAAAAAGGTCGTACTGAAGACACTCTCGCGATTTCGTCTGCTAGCATAATTTTATTTACCTCTATTTTGCCATGCAAAGTACGAATATATGTTGGAACTGTCGGCACAACACTGATACCCAGTTCGTAGCGGGTTCTAATTTTGCCTCAAGGTTTCTTTTCGTTGTTGCCAGAGTTGCTGATTAAGTCTTGAAATTATCATTTGTTTCATCGTCAAAATACTTTAATCTATCAATGCTAGCTATGGTAGATTTTAGTAGCTCGATTATCCATT